>JABASP010000098.1:0-83933 GCA_019776565.1 Sminthurinus signatus
ATCCTAATTCTTACAACTTTGATTTCATGTGTATTCAAATGTGTGTGGGTTTGTGTGTTTACTTCATGATGGTGATGATCATGAACCGCTATAACTGCTGACTGCTGACACTCATCGTCAGTCACATTACACATTATAGAGCACATTCACTATCACATCACTAGAATACGAGAGATACTGTACATCCTACATATTATATATTATATTATATAAATAATAAATAACATGTGCTTTTAAAGTAGAGAAAACTTGATAAGATAATTCCAAGGGGTTATGATATGAACCATGGGTTTTTCTTTCAAACGTGTGAGTATTGAGTACTATAATATTAGAATAATAACATGAAATACATAGAAAAGAAAAAGATAAGAGTACTTAAAAGTCATTCACTGGGAACTGGGAAAATTTTAAAATAAAAATTCTCTCTCTCTATCTGTCTCTCGCTGTCTTTACAATGAATTTTAAATTAACACGAATGTGTGTTAATTGTTCATTTTTTACTTTTTCCAAGTGCAGTTTTAAAGCAAACAATACTGAATACTTGAAAAATCTCTCAAAAATAGTTACATAATAATCGCTACACATCACACAACATGATTTGATTCTTGATAACATTTATAATGTCAAATATAACAAGAGTTGATTGTTGAGAGTCAAGAGGAGTATTGAAATATTAAAAATTGAAATGCACTCAATCAAGTATGCTGTGAAATCCAGATTCGTACAAAGATACAGATAATAGACAATGATATTAAATATTAAATGATATCAAAAGCGTCAAGCTCTCTAGGATCTAGGATCTGATGCAGTTTTGATCTACTTTTTTTTTACAGGTTTTTCAAAAAAGATTAATCAAATGTGTACATTACACGTGAGACGTAACGTTGTTCACTTTGTCATTTGTCACTTGACAAAGTGTCATAAAAAGTTGCAAAGGTTAAGCAGGTACGTTTTATTTGACGTTTTCAAGTGCAACATCATCATCATGATCAATGTGTACATTATACATCCCTTATTTCATTACCGAGTCACGTCAATCATAATTCTGGATCACCTTTTATGTTTCTTCTGTTTGTAAGTGTGTGTGCAAATCTCCATTGTCAAGTTTAAATTGTACAACTATTATCATTTTCATTTGACCTGCAATAGGCTGCTCGTAGTAAACACGTAATTGACAAGCTACATCATAATATATTGTATAATACAATTTGTATTGTTAACTGATGGAAAGCCGGCTGATGGACTACTACATACTAAATACTACATGTATAATCTTTTTTATTATCATTTCAAATCCATCATCATAAGCCACACAACCACACACGTTCTTTCCATTTTATTATTATTATTATGCATTTCATGTAGGGGTAATTCATGTTTTTCCCATACCATATGGAAATTGAATAAAATGAAATGGGGAAAAAAGTCCCACTGCACGACACATTATAGAGTCATTCCATTTTCATTTTTTTTGGTTTATTGAGAAGGTAAAGGTTTCCACTTGAGGATGAACGATGATCATGATAGAGGTTACGAAATAATATAGATAAAATTGAGGTTGTACATTGTACATTTATAATTTACAATTTACAATAGATGAGATACATCTATAAAAAAAAGTACTTATAAATTGAAATTATATCTCTATTTATCCATCTGTCTATTTCATTTTACAATATCTATGCCAGGATATGTACAGATATATATTATTATGTGGAAATTCGACCTTTGAGGACAAAGACCAAGTGCAAGAGGTGAATGAACCAAAAAAAAAACCACTACATTATAATTTATAATATGCATGTATGTTTTAGCCATTTTTTTTCTTTTAAATTGTATCATCACACAACAAATAAACTATTATAGAAAAAAAACACATGAACATGTGTTGGATATTGGATCGCAAAAAGCCGGATCAGTCAGTCAGTGTCTATTATCTATTATCCATCAAATTCAATCCAACTTTCCATAATATTAAATGTGGAATTGTACAAGATACATCTCATGTATGGGTTCTGTCTTTGTAATCATTATATTAATTGAATAGATGTAAATTTGAATGTCGTCAGCCGTCAATAAACATATCCAATCCTTAATACATCTACAATCTGCACAATTATTTGTACATGTAATAGTCAGTAAAAGTATGACAACCATCTTATTATACAAAATACAACATACAACCCTACTTTTTTATTATATCATCCTTATTTTGAAACTAAAAGCCAAATTTATTCAATAGCACACTTTAATCATTCATACTTGTAAAAGTATCACATTTATTTATGTAACTTTCATCCAGGATTAATATTATTCAAAACAAATGAACATAATATGACGTACACACATACAAAATGAGCCTAACTGGAAAAATGTATACAAAATATTATGACTAGTAACTACAAGCCTTTCCTACATCCGCACAAGAATACAAGGGAAAATGTGAAATGTAACAGTTGAAACTAGGAATTTAAGCTGTCATGTAACATATGACATGTACCATGTACAATTTACAATGTTATGTATTGAGTAAGGTTCATATCCTTGTCATCATTATTATTATTATATCAAAGACTTGCAGAAAAATAAGCTGACATAAATAATAATACTCATTACTTTTTTTTTGGAAAAAGTACTGACGGAGAAGAAAACCGCAAAATACATACACATAAATGCAAATTATATAGAATGAACAAACTTTTCTGTCTCTTCTCTGTGTAAATATTCAATATTATTATCTATACTTTTGTAATTTTTAATGGACCTACATACCTATAGGTAATAGGTAATTCTAGAAAATAAAAATCTGTAATATTTACTTAAAATATATCAAGTAACTAACTATTAACTACAAAGTTGAACTTGAAAGTTACCCCAGTTTTACACGTATACAATATACAATGAACCTTCTAAATGAATTTACTGACGCTGAAAATTATACAACATTTAACACTTTCCAGATAAAATTACATTTGTCAGTTTCATTTTTCAATAAGCTTGTCGATAACTAATATTTGAGTTTATTTGTATTTTTTAAATGGGGTAGCATTAAAATGACGTCAAATTTCCGTGTCCGTAGTCCGTAGTTAGCAGAAAATTTTCCAATAAAACCAGTTTATAGAAATATTTTTCTTCCCTAACCTTGGTATTTGTTGTCCATCCAAGAAAAATGCAACAACTTCAATGTTAAATAGATTCATCAATAATAGATTTAATTAATTGAAATATATAATGGAATAGTAGTAGTAATGATAATAATAATTATTATTATAGATTTTCTATTGTTATTATTATTGCCATTTGTATTTGTATTTATTTGTATTTAACTTAGTGTATTGAGTATATAGAGTGGAAACAGTAAACAGAGTAAAGCATACTTATTTTTGGTTATACTGTACTTTCATTGTTTACGGTGCGTAATCGTGTACGTATACATTGTACATTACACACAACACGTACATCGTACATAGTACATACATAACATGTAACATGTAAACACCGTACATGATGTATAATGCATACATGAACATTTATATTCCCATAAAATAATAAAACAACCAAACTTTTGTATACTTTTATATACTCAAGTTAGTAAGATGGTAAAACAATTTCCCTTACTTACATACATGCATAGCCAATAAAACTATGTGTGTATTGTGCTCGAATTGTTTGTTGCTCAATAGTTTTTTAATGTATACAATATATATATACACGTACAATATGAGCCTAAATACTACACACTACATACATAATATGTGTATACATACATACGTATAAAGAAACTTTACAATTAATATGCTAATTTTTATACAAGGTTCCAAACGTCATAAATCTTTCTTTCACATGTCATTCCCTGTAACAATGATGAATTATATTTGCTAAAGGTCACATTTATTACAATTCCTAGCCAACAATAGAATGATGGAATCAAAACAATTCCATACACAGTTCCATTATTATTATTGAGCCGTAAGCCTAACCTACGAAATGCATATAAATATATTTAATATGCAAACCTAAGTACATGATGCTTTGAAGGTTTGGACTATTTTAAACTATTTTATATCATTTTCCAATAATAATGAAAACAATCAGAACGATAACGCAATTTCTCTTATAAATGTATGCATAAATGTTTGCTTATATAATATACAAACAAATCCTGTAGTATTCATAAATAGTTGCAAAAATCGGCTTTATTCATTCAGTTTTAGTTTGATCATGAATTTGCATGATCAAACTGTTCTATTATTTGAAATGGCGTTTTATTATAAATATAAAGAACTTTTGCCATTGACATATAGCCAACCCAACTCGTGTCTCTGTCATCACGCCTGTTCACCGTACGTTTAAATATGTATTGATGACATGTTGACTCTTGAATTTTAATTTTATGTAATGTAATTTCCTCTAATACCAAACCTTTAATTCATTTTTGTTTGAATTTTTACAAAGCCTGTCTAAATGCCTGTTGCATTGTTTTGGTTATTATTATAATATTGATTGTATACGAGTTATTCAAAAGTTATACATATAAGATATAAACAGTAAACACTGTATACATTAAACATGCACTACATTTTAATACGCAGACTAAAAGCTTAATAAAAAAAATAGATTTTATTTTATTTTATGGCATATTGTGACAAGACGGAAGAATAAGGAAACATTCTCGATCAGCTATACTAACTATTAACTATATAGATGTGACGTTTGAAGTTACAAAGTCCCCAAAGGCATACCATTAATTCCAATAAATAATATTCATTTCTTTCGTAATAAGGCAAATCATGTTGAGTGTCCATTGTCAAAAAAAGTAAACGGGAAGAGAAATGTCTTTTGTATTTATGTTCTTATTTATCGTTTATCGTCATTTAAATTAAATGAGAGGGAAAGGGAGAGAGAGAAGGAAAACAAAAGACTCATTCAATATATTAGTGCATAATAATAGATAATAGATCGAACTGAATATATATATATAGACACATATTAATATATTATGTACAATATAAAAATAAAACTGTCCTCATTTTTACTACTGCATTTAAGATTTTAGAGCATATACGTACATTACAAAGACAAATAAATAAATAAAAATAAAAAAATAACCGCTGACATTGAGGATTGACACGCATACATTTGATTATGAAACTACCACAAAATCTATCTAAACCAACCAACAAAAAAAATTCATTAGTGATTTAATTGCCACTAGAATAATGTCAAAACTCAAACTCAAAACACGGAAGATTATTGAAATTTCTTCAAATTATGATTTTGATTTTTGTGATAGAATTTTATGCCCAATTTTTCCTCTCGACACGTGTTGTTTATACACGAATCTCAAGTGAGCATGTTTCTATACTATTGATATTTAGGCTATTAAAACCAATGTAAAGAAACCCACAAACCCAATAACAAATAACGCTCATGTAGATGTACATTTGCAATGTGTATATTGTACCTATATCATTAGTAAATATCTGTACCAACTGATCCTTTTCAAGCACATGTAATAATAATAATAATATATAAATAATGTGAAGTACAGAAATAATCGTGCCATTCATAAATACTAAATACGCATTAGAAAAAAAAATAAATAGAACAGGTGATGTGAAGAAGAGCTGTGCAGAAAAACGCAGCTTCTTATCAGGACAAGAAAAGAGTGAAAACGTGCTTAAAATCAACATGTCATAAACTGACACGAGATGAGAGGATGATGACGACAACGACAACGACAATGACAGCAAAAACAAGAACAGCCGCGCTGCATTATCAAAACACTCATAAAAGCCACTTTTATTTTCACCTTATTGTCTATTCTAACCCAAGCAAATACATAATATACTGTGCATATACGTACATACATCCTAAATACTAAATACTAACATGCTTCATATGCTCTGACGTTTGTACACAAGTATAATGCACACCCATTCTATATTTATTCTATAAACAATAGATCTTTGTAGGCTTCCCCAAAATCCAAAGCTAAACATAAATTTTGTACTCTTTCATATAAAAAATAATCCTCACGAACCAAGAACCAAGAATTCAGCTATGATATATTATTATTATTATATTTATGATGAGATTAATGTTTTCTTATATATTTTTGTAGATATTTATTTCGTCATCCTTAATTTTATTATCACTGTGCTTAAATTCGACAAAAGAGCACACACAACATAGTATAATGATAATATAATAAAAAAATACGTAGTAAAATGTGTAATATTGTTTTATATTACACCATTTACAGTTATGTAGATACTATATACTCTTTACTATCAGGTTCATGACGTGACACACATTTCACGTTTTCCCTTTCTCTAAAAACCTAAGCACAAGCACAAGCATCAGCACACATACACACACACACACACTTATACTTACAAAAAGATGGAGATACTTTGAGCTTTAAGTATCGTTATAAAAAAACACGATTAAATTGAATCATCAATTTAACTGGTGTTAAAAATTCGGATTTTATTTTATCAGAATATAAAACATTTCATGTCTTATCATTTCCCTCATCATCTTCAATCTCCAAATTTTAATATCTATTCCAGAAGGAAGTAAAAAAAGCATGGTTGGGAATTTTAAGTTTTCCATCTAAATCTATCTAAATTCTGATTCATATTATGTTCCAAGTTCTAGTATAAAAAGCAGGGGTATTACATTATATATTATATAGAAAGACGGATGATGGTGATTGTGATTCTGATTATTTCGATGGAAAATACATACGCATTACACATTACACATTGTTTTCTAAGAATTCCTCCGCTACACGTATAACGTATACACACATACGTATTTTTTTGTACCATTATATTCCTAGAATGTAAAAATAATAGTATGAAACCTTTTATGTGCAATCGTACAAATAAAATACAAAACACAAAATACGCAGTACATGGTACAGCAGGTACATGTAACATGTAACATTATTTCCAATGAACAATGTACAAAGTACAAAGTACATACATAATAAAGTTCTTAATATCGGAAAATAACCAACAAAACTTACTCAAGGTTTCCCTATTCAAGTTTCAAGTGCCCCTTTGGTTCTTTCCGAGTCCTCATCATCATCACATTATTTAATTCGAGTACGTGTGCCATGTACCATTTAATGTACTAGCTCTAGCCCATTAAATTATTATTATATATTTTGTATTTTATATTTTGAACATTGCACATTTTGAACGCTCCCCATGTATTAAAAACAGAGGACATAGGACAGGAAAATTTATATAATATGCACATCTATAATCTATATGCACATTTTATGGTGATAAACAGTAAATAGTAAATAGTGGATAGTAAACCACTAACATAATACAAAATACAACACTACATCTATTATATATCTATATCTACATGGTTGCAAAAAATACTTGGACTATCTTAATAAACGTCGTAGTTACAACCTGAATTCATCAGCACGAAAGGCATTCATGCATGTACCTATACTTATAGATATATTTAGACTTTAAACACTTATATTACATTTTACATTGGACTGCAATACTGCATTAAAAGAGGATTAGACCCACATTTTGCCTTTACTCTTTCAGATGATGATGATGCTGATGAGGACGACGTCGTTGCTATTTAGTTTGTTAAATAGTCAAAAAGCTCTGTAATAGCTGTACACTTTTTGGTGGATAGTGTACGATGTACGGCCATGCTTAAAAGTTTCAAGTTGGAAGTAAACGTGAAATGCAAAATTCCGAATAGAATTGTAATGATGATGAAATAGAAATTGGCTCGTGCTCTTCTCTCCCTACATTACAAATCAGTTTTGCAACCGACCTCTTTTTTTTCTCAATGCATTTTCCCATATAAGACTTATATAATGATGTGGAACTAAATGCATGCGTATGTATTATGTATACAGTATACAACCATATACAATATAAAATACATACATATACTATTTGTCACTGTGCAAAATGGAAAATGTGATGAACACTTCATCATCCAGTGCTACTTACTACTAGTATAAAAGTATATAGAAAATATATATATATACGTAAAAGCAGCATCTTTATACCAATTGCGAATCTGTATATTGTATATGCTATATGCACATGTAAAATATCTCACACACTTTTCCTACACAAATTTATATATACATACTCATGTGTATGTGTGTATGGTGTATGTGTATGTACTTATCGACTCCTTTTCCTTTTACACTTTACATAATAGACTACTATTCCACACAAGTGCGTAGTTAAAATCACGAGTTGTATAAATGCATAAATGAGCAAATAACCTACGCCGTATCACACACATACACACTGACATACTGTAAATGTTAATGGAAGGTTTTCTATCAAGCATCTCGCCTCCTGTTTTATATTCCCAGTTTGACATTTTACACGTTTTTTTCTACTAAAAATGTAGTATTAATAAAGGATGTATAATGTATAATGTACATTCTATTCCATATTTTTTGGTATGCTAGTCCAAATTCCAAATCTGTGTAGATTACAAATGTATTACTATTTACTATATTGCTGATTCAGAATTCAGAATGCGAATTGCAAATGTGGTGTAGTTGTTTTGAGATGAGCAAAAGAAAGAGAAAAAAAATGAAAACACAACAAAAAAAAAATTTATCCCACTTTTATCCTGCTCAAAGCTTAAAGAGACCTGTAATCTGTAATGGCATTGTATGGAAAATAGAAAATACAAGTAAAACCAAACTGTGTGTGTGTGTCCTCTACATTCTACATACGCAGCTACATATGTGTAAAGGAAATCATTTTTTTCTCCCACTTTTTTTTACAACAACTACACGTCTATATTAAATTATAGATAGTATGTATGTATTTTTATGTCTAAAATACTGCATACTGTTCTCTGCACTCACTACTAACTACTGATTTTTTTCATTGAAAAAACTAAGAAATCATCTGTGAGTTTAGTACGCATTTTTACAATAGAGAATAAAACATGTGTGTGTGTGTGTGTGTGTGTATTTATGAGTGAGGAGAGTCCAAAAGAAAAATGAATTGAAAAATGACCATTCAAGAATGTTTCAAGGACTATGTTTAAAGGGAAGAAACGAGAATATATCTTAATAATGATCAAGTATGTACGTGTGTAGTACACACACTGCATACGACGCAGTATTATACAATTGTTTACATTTTTATTCTCTCTTTTTTCAAAATAGAAAATACTACATCATACTAGGATACAATAATCAAGGATCATATGTACATGCGTATAATAAATACGCATTTACTAAACTTGGTGTTATGCTTATTCATGGACAATTGAAGTAGTAGTAGTAGTAGTACTAGAAGTAAGAAGTACAATACTGATGCAGCACAGAGATAAATAAATGAGAGTTTTAAAACATGTAACTACACACAAACGCAGTATAGAGTATACAGTATAGTGATAGTGATGCATGATGCAGCATGGAAAAAATCAAAAGTATTCATAATATGATAACAAGAATAAAAATAATACTCGTTTATCGTTATGATGGTTTGCTTATCCTGATCAGTGAAAAGTTGAACAAGGAAGTTGATGGGGAAAAAAGTATTCCCTTTACAATTTATATTACAATTTACAACACACTCAAATCTAAAATATCCATCTATTCCAACTTCATCTCTTTGCTGATTCCTAATAGAATATAATTTAATTTATACATAATATAGTACAAACAAACATCTGATCATGATTCATGAAAAGATGATGATGATGATCGTTATGATGGGCAGCATCAGGAATCAGGAATAATCAGGATATTTAACAAACTTTTTACCCTACTACTTAAAGAAACAACTATGTAGATTCCTTTCTCAAAATTCCAAACTAAACAACAACAATATCATCATCCTGTAACCCTGACTTACATTGTACATTGTAGGATGTGTAATGATTTATTACAAGTAAAGTCAAAAGTAGCTACAAAAGAGTGTGTGTCACGTGTATTTTTACGTAGTGGTCAATTTTTGTTTTTTCCACTAAACTCAGGTTTTTTCATCATACATAATAATGCATATGGATGTTAATGTTGATTGTTGATGAGCGACACTAGACACTGGATTTGTAATTCAAATTCTTTATGTGACACAATTTGTCCTCTGATGCGTATATGGAATAGTCAATTTTAAATTGTGTCTTTGAGACTCGAAACTCGAGTCTCGAGACATAAAAAATTTGAATGTCTTTTCTACCTGCCTAATAAACACGTTAAAAATTAGAAATGAATAAACCTATGTAGAGCGAAAGAAAAAACACAGAGAGAAAGAGAGAGTCAGCAAGTAAGAAAAGGAAACTGATAATTTAAAAGTACAATTTAAATCTGTATAATGTCAAAAAACACTAATGCCTAATCCATGGTAATACTTGCCAGAAGAATAAGAGAGAGGATTTTAAATCCACAATATCCAATATCCATTCTCCATTATCCAACCTATAGCCAAAAACCAAGAACCAAGTCAGTTCCATTTCATGCTGATGTAGATCAAAAATAAAAACCAGCATCAGAATAAAATTCACTCGCTCAGCTGCTCCAAGCTCCAAAAAATACACACAGCGTACAGTGTACAGAGTATATTTAAGTAGTATTAGTATTATGACAGAGTGACGTATTACGGAAGAGCCGAGTAACCTTTTCTCACTGGTTTCTTTCAAGGATTTTTGTCATGTACAAGGATCTTTTGGCATATATATTTTTTCCATGTACAATGTACACAACGCACACCATACACCATACCAATACATATCAAGTCCAATAGTTCCTATGTATAAAACTATCCAATGGCGATGCATGCAGTTTAGAGCGTAGATTGTAGATTGTACATTTTACATCGTATTCGTATCATATGTTATGTATGCACAGAGTACACTTTTACACTTTACTAGTATACGCCAAGGTATTTAAAAGGACAGGCAAGCCCAAAAAAATGATTGCAAAAAAAAAGTCCGCACAATAACAACGTAATAATAAAATTATCGTGCATACATATAGAATATAGTATACACATCCACCGGCCGGCTTAGCACAGTGCACAGTGTGGAACAGCATAGCATATTGATTATCTTATATATATGTATCTTCTCTCACTCCTCTCTCTCTCTCTTTAGTCACCTGCCAACAACGGCAAGGTCGGAAGCGTAAAACAACATTTACAATCGACCATTTTAACCTCCCTCTCCTATACTATCTCATCAGTGAAATTTGAAACTCGAGTCCCATTCCACTCACTTTATATTTATATTTATATACTTTACACACATTAATAAGCATTCTCTTAATGGTCCTAAAACCGAGTACAAATATAAATACAAGTACAGCTTTTTTTTGCATTGCATATTGCACACTGCAAACTCTATGCTGTATGGTGTATGCATATTAACTAAATAACAACAAATCTCACCACATCTCGTCATCTCAATCACCAAAATAACAGCAAGGAGCATTCTGCACACATTTATTTATCATTTAGCATCCACTGTAATCTGTAGTGCACACAAAAATGTACAATGTACATTATGTACAAAATACACACGACCATTTTTGTACTCTCGCACGTACAGATGAAATCTTAGATCTAGAATCAGAGAATCTAGATGCACAGGGATTGTATTAGAATTCGTAAGCCTATTTGTATTTTTACTTGTATCTACAAGTACATGTTTATTACAACCTTCCCCTCCTAAATCCTAAATAAATGACGATATCACCAAGTTACCACGTGATTTCAAATGGGAATGTTAAAATTAATAATAATTGTGACTCTATAAAAAAATCCATGCACAACTTGTGCAGCACAAATATCAAGTATGCATATTTATATTTTATATACATAAATGTAAAGTGTACAGATTACAGATCTAAGATCTAAGAATATACCAAGCAAGTAGATAGTAGATTGCAGATACTTTGTTTTATTATGTTGCTCGAATATAATCTGTGTTATGGTTTTTTTCTACATCATTCTCAATTCTTGAATCTTGAATGTTGAGCCTTGAGCCTTGAGTATATTCGAGCATGTTTGTGTGAAGTGCAAGTTTTGAATTTTGAGTTTTGAGTTTTGCAATGTGCAACTCTTCTGCATTCCGCATTCTATTCTCATTCCTTCTTCCCCTCCTCCTCCTCCTCTTGCTCCTCTCCATAATCATCTGTCTTTTCTTACAGATAGTTACATAGTGTAGTATAGTATGTACAAGTTACACATATAATAAAGATACTCTCAAGATGATCATATGGAGTATCGAGTACGGAGTAAGGACAAAGTACAAATTGAACATCCACATTCAAACTTGAAAACCACTAAAAGAAACAAAAAGGAGTCTTCACTTTCTGTATCCAATGTTCAATGTTGTATGTTGTTTGCTAAAAAGGCCATTAGGACCATATGTGAGTTTGGAGTTTTGAGTATCGAGTGTGCATAAAAATATACAAAAAATAGGGCGAAAAATAAGAAGGAGTAGAGAGTAAAGAGTATCAGCTACTTATGTATTATGGATTATGTATTTGAAATGGAACTCTGTACCGCTGTAGAAAAAAATAGTAAAAGTGCACACATAAAAAAACAGCATGCACACAAGTATTCATCTATCTATTTACTATCTACCCTGCGATGTACTATGTACATTGTACAAGCATGATGAGATGCAATGAGAGTGTACAGTGTACAATGTACAATGAACATGGTTAAAAACAACTTCACATATGACATGTGAAGTGCATTTTATAGAGGTGGTTTGGTTTGGTTTGGTTTTTTGGTTTCTCTATCTTCCTGGACGGTTTTCAAGTATTATAGAGATACGACAAAAGTGAGCCTTTTTTTCAGCATTCAGGAGCCAGGAGAGTAACGAGTATGCAGTATATCTATTATCTATAAGATAGAGTATATATAGTACATAGTAGCATGACAGAAGGACATAAATAAATGAAACCGAACCAAACTAACCGCTAATGAAACCCAAGGACTATTTTTTTATGCAATAATGATAATGCTACACATTATGTATTGTACATGTATGTATTATGTATATATATGTTATATGTATACATCATTCATGATACAGAATACAGAATGCATAATAACAATGTTTGAAAACAAGAACTTTAATTAGTTGCTCATTCTATCTTCTATGTTATATGTAAAGCTCTAGAGTTGCCAGTTGTTAGTTGTCAGTTGCCAGCTACAGCAGTCAGTGCAAAAAATAGTAACAGCGTCTAATTTTACAGCTGAGCATTGAGCGCTGAGCTTTGAGCATTATAATAAATAATAATATATTAATAATAATTGTAATGATGCCAATGAAGAAGAAAAAAAAACTGCATCTAAATATCTGCAGTCATTCCAAATTCTAGAATATAGATTCTAGGACAAAGGACAAAGAACAAATATCATATATCATTCATTCTTAAAATCCCAGCTCCACATTTTTTTTCGTTGAGCATGGGAAAAAAATAAATAGGATTTGAATTTAAAGGGACAGATGAGAAAAAGAATAGTTCATGTGTGTACTTTAAAATTTTTTTACAGAGGCATTTAAAATCAAAAGTAAATACACACATGCATTCATTATTCATTATACATATACGAAAGTTGGATAGGTGCATGTATAACGTATATGCATAATACATAGAGTAAAAAGAAGGAATGCTTTAGTATAGTGTGTATGCATGTATATATGTTGTATCCGTAGGAAACATATAGGACCTTGAATCACCTGATTTTTATTACAACCTTCCATATTTTTCACTGCACCTTATGTACACAATACACAATACACAGGTCTACATTTATGCACATATGCATCTATGTATATGCATACTGCATACACCGTAAGCCGCTAGTGTACTTTTTTTTACTCATATAAACACTAAATAATATAATACATAATATATAATATAAATGTATCTATATATGTAAATTCGCCTTATCTTTATCACCATTATCACATTACACATTACACTCTCATTACTGCACGTTTGGTGCATAGTTATATATTTATTTTATTTTTTATACCCTTGTATAGTTAAGTACTTTTTGTGTTCTATGTGCATCTAATAAATACTAATGCAAATACAAATACAAAATATTATGAGCATCATCATCACCAACATCGTAACAATTATTATGTGTGATGGTTCTCAGTTCTCAGTTCTGAATACTGAATTCTAACTCGCGTGAATAGTGAATACTTTATACTTTATACTTGATCCTTCATACTTCAAGATATTGCAAACTATCGACATGAATTTATCTAATGCTTCTTTTTCCTCTTTGGTTTTGAAATCTGCATTCATACCAAACAAAATCCAAAACACAAATAATGTAGCGCAACTAGCAAACTAGCAAACTAGGATGATAATTCTATAATAAAACAAAACTCTCCCTTGCACTAACACCACCATCATCATCATCATGATCAGCATGATCATCATGATTTTTATTTTCTGCAACCTTTTCAATCTTCATTATTCATCCAACAATAATACAAAAAGAAAAAGAAGAAAGAATGGACACCACTCCTTGCTCCTTTTAACTTGACTTGGTTTACGGATTAGCTCAAGGAATCAGAAAATTCCAATGGCGAATGTCTAATGTCGAATGGTGAACCGCGATACGCGATGTGAGATGTGCAATGTATAACAATGAATGAAGAATGAATGAATGCTGCCAATTCTTCAACATTTATAATCTATATGTATGAGATGCGTGCAGCATTCAACATCCAACATCCAAACATCTACCAAAGCACCACAATCTACAATCTATAATGACTGATGACTAATAATAATTTATTGACAAAGAAAATGCCGTACAACGTACAAAGTACAGATAGATAGTTCTTTGTTATTTCTATTTTCAAAAAAACTACAACAATGTACAATGTGCATGATTTTACTTTGTACTTGTATTCTGCCTTCTTCGTTCTTCGTTCTTTGTAAGTTGTAACCGAGGGTTAGAATCTAGTATTGTGTTCCAGTTAGCTCTACAAACTACAATCTACAATGTCCGTACAATAACATTTTATGTGGACATTTGTAGAAAAATAAAAATGAGTTTAAAGGGTTATTATTTAACATGCAACGAGGTACACAATGCACAATGAACAGAACATTTACTTCAAAAAAAAGTAAAAGATGGCAAAATAGACGAAAGACGAAGAATGAGTGGAAAATTATGCAGAAAATAAATCTAACATAAGAATAGAATAGAATTACGCTCTCTTGACTTGCCTTTATAATTTATTAGAGGAAAGCTCACACTCATGTTATTTTGACTACTATCTTCTATCTGCAGTATCTACACTCTACACTCTACACAGCACACGACTCTATTTACTCTCTGTTTTGTCATATGTATGTCAGCAGTGACAATGACGCGGTTAGGTAACTTTTGTTGAACAACTTTCTACACATACTTTTTTTCATCTAACTCAAGTATTTATGTACAACTGCCAATCTGCCAATACCAAAGCAAAACCAAACCAAAGTGCATTCGTATTCGTATTCGCGTTTCGTAGGTACTACACAAATAGAATGTAGAACCGTTACATAGGGAATACATACTCGTATTATGTATGTAGTTTGATCTGAAGAATCACTATTCCATATTCCCTATGGATTATGATGGATATACTTATCTACTTGAAACTTGAAACATCTTCAATTTTCAGTTGTATTATCATAATGTATGTGCAATTACATACTACGTTCTACACTCGCATTGTACATTGTATATTGTACCATCCAATTTTTTTTCTTTTTTACAAGGAAAAATAGATCACGATTCCTAAATACACATTTATTTTTTGTACTTTGTACCTATAACCTATGGCTTATTACATACAACTTACAACTTACATCCCATTATCAGAAATCAAAACTGTCTTAAAGAAAAGAGGTGAAATACTGTAATAAATTCTAACATGATGACATTTAGAATTTAGATAATAGCATGAAAAAGATTTGATAAAGCTTTCAATTTCCATTTCGATAAAAACGAAAAACGAAATGAGATGAAAACTCATTCATGTTCAATTCAAAATGTTCAATCCACCTACTGAAATTTCTACTTGTAAATTGTAGCTTGCAATAAATATCATTCCAAATTTCATGTAAAACGTCACCTTCTTCCCCTTCTTTTCATTATCTCAATTTTTTTTCACCTTTTTCAAATACACTTTGCACTCGGACATGTTAAAAGATAAAAGTTAAAACACGTTAAGGTTCAACGTTGACTGTTTGGTTGTTGGTTGTTGGCTGTTGATCGGATCAGATGATCAATTATGCATTGTGCATTCTGAATACTCAAGGTTCTTCTCCTTCATCTTCTTGTTCTTCTACTCCATACTCGATTAAACAACTTTTTTCTTGGTGACAAAAGACAACTATAAACTATAAACTAGACGTGCAATGAATGACATTTTCCTTGGTTCGATTCCATTTCATATCATATGCACCATGCATCATGCACCAATCTTCACCATCATCATCATCAACTTTTATTAGAGTTTAAGTGTAAGGCTACACTCTGCACTGTATTCTCTATTCTTTATTCTCTACTCTCAACACAATATAAGTGTACATAAATGCAATGAGGACAAGATACAGATAAACTATTATATTATTATTATTATTATGCACTAAATTGTAATTTTATGATGTGCTAACTACTCACGTGCATTTCAATTCCCATCCATATTTCATCTTCACATGTCTCAAATCTCATATCTCAATAGTGATGATGTAGAACATGGAACATAAAACATAACGTGCATATAATATATTATGCATATGTGGGTGAAAAAATATTGAACCATCAGGGATTAAAATCCCATAGTTCTTTGAATATTGAATATAATATATCATATTATATTATATTGTTGTTGTGCATATACATATTTTAATATTTAACCTAATGGCTAATGGCAATGTACAAATGGTCATGCTAATCAAGTTGAGATTCCAATTCCAATTCCAAATGCTCTGGCTTCTCTCTCTCTTTGTCTTTTTCTATTTTGTACAAAGTACAAAGTACGGAGAACGAACAACGACAAACGAAGAACGAATAGATAATAACGAGATGAAAAATGACTTCTCCAAATTTTAATTACGTACTAGTAAACGAATACGAATATGAAAACGAATACGACACTCACTCACTCACACTCCTTGAATAGGATTAACATTAACGGTACATATTATAGCTGGGAGTATTTTGCTATTATTCTCTCTATTCAATCCTCCTCCTCGTTTCTCCTCTCTCAGTCCATTTCCATAGTGGAATTAGTGGACATTGGAAATTTTATGTGTAAGCTGATGACACAGAAGAATGAAGGATGAAGGATGGTCAATGGTCAGCAAGTACATACATAAGTAGATATGACAACTTCAAAAAATTGCCGTGTGTCCTACAATATAATATTTTACTTTTGCACTTTGTACTACATACACCACACACTGCATACACACTACAAAATCTACAATTATTAGACAGTTGTCATTTTCTTTAATTGTTTTAGCACTCTAGTGTCAAATATATAAAGATTATGATGTGTACTTCCTGACACACATTTCGACTTTACAAGAGGCACTCGTAACTCGTAACTCGTACAAAGGTAAACGTTCCACTCCATAGTGTACCAGGATAAATAAATAAATCCATCCATGTTACATGTATAATAAAAGAGTCAAATATAGATGGTAGATAAACAAGAGATGTGTGACAAAAGACGAAACCATGCTCAATTTTCCTTTTAATGGTTAGAAACTGAAAACTATGTAACCTACATTTCTACATACATTTAACCTAACAGTATGCCTGTTTCTACATGATGTATGATATTGATGCTTGAAGACAATAAAAATCAAAGGGCCCAAAAAATAAAAAAGATTTTTAAAGTACTCTTACCGTTGTGTTCTCCTCCCCATTGTTGAGGGCT
This sequence comes from Sminthurinus signatus, assembly GCA_019776565.1. Classification (NCBI taxonomy): domain Eukaryota; kingdom Metazoa; phylum Arthropoda; class Collembola; order Symphypleona; family Katiannidae; genus Sminthurinus; species Sminthurinus signatus. Next base: position 17,950 of record JABASP010000098.1, read on the forward strand.
ACAAGAAAGACTCATGAGAACCTGTATCAAATAATTAAAAAAATTCATTATCATGCATTTTCATCACAATATTATCATTTATCATATCATGCGGTGGTATATTTCCATAATGATTTTCATTAAAAAAAATTCAAACTGACCATGGCAGCTGTACATTCATCCATCACATCGCCTGAATCATTTTGAAGTGACGATAGCATGGGATGATTGAACAGATTTCCAGAACTTGGCCTCCGCTTCCGTGACCTGTAATCAGAGAAAAATAGTTTACCATCAAACTTCCCATTCGTAAATATGTTAAACATTACATTAGATTCAATTCATCATACTTTATACTATTGTACTATTAAATATTAAATTAATCATCCCGTTCAATTCGACTTGTTTTTGTTTTTTGTTGTTGTTGTTCTTGTGTTCTGAGCTTGTTATTCTCTATTTTTAACTATTGACCCTTCCCTTCTTTTCCTCTATAGAAATTACACACAATTTTCACACAGCTTATTTATGGAAAATTTTAGCATTTCCACCTACACATGTATACACATAACACATCCGTAAAATTGTCACTCATCCATTACTTTGAACATGTGCATTATATTATGTAACAATATGAATATAAAACCTATTCTGTATTCAGTATTCAGGACTCAGGGTTCAAGATAGAGTTATGTTATTTATTTTTTTTGGTGTGTATTAGTGGATAGGCGTAAATGTGAGGAAATTAAAGGACTATTAGTTACTATGCGGATGAAGCCGAAGCCGAGTAAGCTTTAATATCCTCACGCTGATTCTTATCAAAGACTCGAGTATCGAGTACATTTTTGTACATATTTTTATATGTACAATGTACAAATGTACAGTAGGGGACAAGACAGGAAGTGAAAACTTCCTAGTTCATATACTTTCAACTTTTAATACGAGTAGGCATCAGGAGGTTTTATTTTCTGTGTGCCACCTAAAGAGCAACTCTCATGACAATTAAATACATTTTTACATAATTATATTGTATATTGTATGTGTGTACTCCCGACTCCCGAGCATTTGTATTTAGTATTTAGTATAAATTTATATAATACATAATACAGAGGTGCACAGTGTAAACTGTACATTGTACGGACAAATCTAGGAGAATAAACTCTGCATAAAATAAAAAGTCTCGGATACTCAACTATTCGAATACACACAGAGTAAAATAATAATATTGATGGTTGATTTCATCCAAAGTACAGATGGACAGAGAGAGATAAATAGTTAATACCAGAACTAATAACATGACAGATTGTATACATATATACACAATATACAATATGTATTTTCACACGGACAATGCTCACAACAAAATTACAATTAGCTGTATCTACAATTACCTACATTACATATTATTACACATAATACATTTATTTACTCTCACACAATGTTATGTTATGCTACATGCATTTACGCTCGTGTATTGTGCATTGTGTTGGTTCGTATTGTATTTGTACATTTGTATTTTTTGTAGCCGATTCTACTACAATTCGTAATTCGTACTCGTCGTACTACGTACTACGTACAGTACAGATTACAGATATTTTGTAGGATACACACCAAAAACTAACGGTACATCAAATGAAAATGAAACAATGTGAAAATTCTTGCAAAAAAAAATCAAGCAGTTTTGTACAACATTTGAATTGTTTTGTCTCTCTCTCTCTCCCTCGCTCACTCACTCTTTACTTTACTTTTTACTCTTTACGGATAGAGAACATTGTTGTTCTTAATTAGTGCACAACAATCCCAACAAACCTGTCATATTCAACGTGATTTATAATTCACACTGTGCAAATGTACAAAGTACAAAATACAAAGTACAAACATAATGACAAATAGAAAGAGAACAAAACTATACACCGAGTGAAAAAAAAATTTGCATTCAATTCTTAATTACCTCAATCCTCTCAACTCTCAATTCTCAATACAATATGGAAAATTTCCATAATAATTCAAATTCTAAACTGAAAATTCAATACACACATAAAAAAAGTATGTCTTTGCTTCCTTCTTGTTGTTGTTTCATATTCATTATTCGTTACTCATTGTTCATTGTCGTCAAAAACCCCAGTGTTAAAAACTAAATACTACACACTTGAACGTGTGAATATTTGATACTTGATACTTGATACTGATGTACCATAAATGATGTACATTGTAAAATTTACACTGTACAAAGTATGGATGTACATATTATTTCCTTGCACTTCCTTCTCCTTTTTCCTAAATTTTACGTTATCTCCACTTGTAATAATTTTGTTTTCATTTTTATGATTTATGCTCGTAAATCCTAAGTGATAAGAAATACTTGGTGTTTACTGTTTACATTTACATGTTAACTTAATTCTTGATTCTTGATCAAAGGAAAATGCCACTGGACTACAGACTGCAGACTGCATTTTAGTATAATGAATCATGATTCCTGATTATGAAAAATTCCATTACTAGAGGACATTTAACTTTGTATTTTGTATCTAGGATTTTTTCAAACAGTTCATAGTTCATCATGTTAACACGGAGTAAATTACTGATTTCTTATCGCTCATCACATGTACAAAACATATGATATCCATGATCCATGATATGATTCTTCTTAATTCTTGATATAACATTTTATTCCAAAACTTGTATCTAATTTTGATATAAAGTTTCATGTAAACTGTAAACCTCGGGTACATAGTATAATATAAAAGTTAATCCTTTTTTTAACGACTTTTAGATAAGCTCCAATTTTTACCATTTCATAAAGAGGAGCAAACAAATGACGAAAAACAACAACAAACCAAATTGTATAAACATATGTACAATGTACAGATATGTGTTGATACTAGATACACAAGGTTTTATGTCTTTTTTTACATTTTGTGACTTGACTTGGCTTGGCTTGACTTTTAAAGCCGAGTCAGCTGTTTCTTCTCTTCCTACTCTGTACTCACTGATGTTCAGTTTCAGTTGTATTTAGTATGTATGTAATGTATAATATATTTGCATGTGTTTATACTCAGAAAGTTTACTTGCACAGTATTTTAATAATACCAACTTGGTTATATTACTACAGTCGAATATTTTGTGGATCTGTTGTATAACAAACCATGTACGGCGTACTTGACTGTATCTAGTATCTAGAATCTAGAGTATGTAATTTTGACGGTAACTCTTAGTTAGTAGCATAAATTGCAATCTTACATACATAATAATATAATAATATGTAGCCTGGCACTTATAATAAAATAATGAACAAAAACGAAAGAGCTCGCCATCGCAATAGCAATCGTATTCGCAGCAGCAGTGATAAATAATAATACTAGCAATTGTTCAACGTTTTTATATAGAAATAAAACGGCGGAGAATTAAAAAAAAGTGTGTGTGTGTAAAAATACAATCAGTGGAATCAGTCCAAGTAGTTTGTAGTTGACTATCTGTACAAGTCGTAAAAACACTACAAATATGACCATAATAACGATAATAATTTTACTAAAATTCTTTCTTCTTCTTTGATATTTTCTACAAAGGCGAATCGCTTCTCTCTCTTCTCTCTTGTTCTTTCTTTTTTATTTGAATCTCGTCAAAGAACACTTATACTTTTTTTATCGGACAACTATTTAAAAATGCACATGTTACTCTTGCTTTACTCATGTTCTATGTTATATTTACAGGCAGTATAATATTTATTACATAGTGTTTTCCGTCTGAGACTATAATTTTATGTGTAAAGTGTAATGTACATGTGTCTATAGACTATTGATAATCTACACTGTTTCCTAAAATCCTGTTCAAATAATACAATAGTTGGTTTAATTTTTGTTCCGTTTCCTTTTTCATGTTGAGTAAGGACTAAAGGATGGAGGACATTTATAGAAATAAGAACGTATCATATATCGCACACACAATAGTAATAATAGTAATAAGAATAAGAAAAATACCCTTTATATATTTACTAGTATTTTATTCACCATGACTGTGAAATATAAAGTATGTGTGCAATTTTCTACAACTAGATTTATATTCGTATATATGCATATGCACACTTGCATGTCATTCACTTGTGACTTGTGAGTCAGGAGGACACTCGGTTATGAAAATTAAATGCAATTCCATGCATAAAATATAAGAGTATGGAGAATAGAGAGTCATCGAATTTGCTCAGTAATAATAATAATAATAAAGTAAGAACCTGAGCGAGGTTTAACCGTATGTATAATTTATATACACATACATATCTATTTAGAGTTAGCTGCACTTCATGTATAAAATATTCACAATACACACTATACACCTATTGTAAAATGTACAATGGAAAATAATATAACATGTAATATGTACTGCATACTATGTGTATTACAGTAGTTGGAATAGTGTAATTTCATATTCATCGTTTAAGTTTTTAGTGTTTTATTAGGACTGTTGTGTGAAGGAGTGAATGACGTTTTATCTCCTTGGCTTAGTTAGGCCCCCATGTACTTTATATTATATTATACTTTACCTTTTCATCTCATTTATACTACGTGTACTTTGTACTTGTACTTGTTGTATAGTAGTAGTAATAGTAGTAATAGTAAAATCACACCAGTTTATATTTTATACCTGTACTAATGCTGTACGTGTTTATCATACGTATTTAATACTTGATGTATGTATTTACAATTTACATATTGTGTGTACAAATCTAACCATCTATCTATAGAAAAATGTTGTAAGTTGTAATAAGTTGTAACTGTGTGCAACAATGAAAAAAAAATAATGCCTACGCAAATTTCAAGTCAAACCAAACTAAACTTTGAGCCAAAGCCCAAAAGCCAAATCCAAAAGTATTTGTGCTGTAGCACTTTTATATCATAAATTGCAACAAATAGCAAATAGTAAATAATAACACATAATGCGTGCACTGTGTGCATTATTTGTAGATAGTAGATAGATAGAAAAAAAGAAGAATGAGGCATTGCCTTGCCGATAAACTGTGTACCATGTCATGTACATACCTATATAATAATTGTGACTGGCACAAACGTGTACGCAAGAAGTGAGAACTGAGAAGTGAGTGAGTGAGAGAGTGAGAGAGAGATGAAATAATTGCAAGTGCACTTACACACATACACATTTTACATTCTACAGCTCGTAAACGTACCTCAGCACTCATAGTACAAAGTACACATGTAAAACAGTAACAGTATGGTAATGTACAATGTATTCATATTATTATTATTATTGTGTGTAGGCAAAGGATAGAAATGTGCTGCGTATGAATACATTATACATATTTGAAGATTGTTATAGTTGACTGAGGTTGAGGCTTATTGGCTTGGCTTGGCTTGAAGTAAAGTGAAAGTTCCAAGTATACTAACATTACCATTATCATCATTATTATTATCATTTCTCATTACTACTACTATATTATTCAATCCTCCTTCATATTTCATATTTATGTACTATCTTCAATTCACTATTCACTATCTACTATCTCCGTTTTGCGTTTATCTCTTTACAATATCTTGTGACTTGTGAGTGCACAATGTAGAATTTTTGGTTTTGATAAAAGTTTGTTAGAATAAATATTTCCAAAGGAGCCAGTACATTTACTATTTACATACGCATTTTCATAGACATTTTGATTTTGACCACTTCTCTCTCTCTTGAAAATATTGTCTATTGTCTACTATTGTTGATTGTTGACTCTGGCTCGTGAGTTATTATTGGAATTATTATTTTTATTATCCCTCAATTCTCAATTCTAAAACGTACATTTTGTACACCATGTGCAGCCAAATTTCTTGCACCAATTCTAAATGATTCTACTTTAAAAATCGGTCAGTCAAGTAAATCTTTTTACATAATAGAGAATAGAGAACATGGACTAGCTACAGGTATCTATCTATCTATTATCTATTGTTATTTTTATTTTTAGTGCACAAGCCTACTGACTTATTGTTAGCTCTATACTCAATGTATATACATATTTGTACTTATAAAGTTGTACTGTGTGTTCATTTGTTGAATTTAAAAATAAATATTGGTAATAGTACATAAAGTAATATATAAAGTAATCTTGCTTCTGTACTTTGTACACGAGATACAAATACAATAGTCCACTACTTGTTCATTCTGTACAATATTGTCTATTGCTGAAAAATTAATAACGGTAGATAGTAGATAGATTGTACATTGAGAATCGAGAATCGAGAGGAAACTTTCACAACTTGTCAAGCTTCTCTGAATTCTCACAACTCACAACAATTGCCAGTGACCATTACAGTATTCAGTATATTCCAAGATTTTTATCCTATAGTTTATATACCATAGATTTAAAAGTTTACACTGTACATATGTCCATACTTTAGAATTATAAATGCTGAATTCCTAGACCTAAATTTATATAATATTTAATATTCCCCTTGCCAAACTTTCCGTTCTTCATAATTCATAATTCTTAATATATCAAGTATCAAGTATATTTCTTCCACTTTGAATTTTGAATGAAATTGGAATGGAACGAAGAACGAGGTTTTAATAATGTGGATACATGGCTTAATATATATTTCTTAATAATTCTTAATATAAATTCTCTATTCTATAAAGAATAGAGAATAGAGACGCAGCCTTTTCATCTTTCATCCTTCATCCTGATATGAAATGAACGCCTAATCACGTTCAATTTTCTCAACATCATCATCATCATTTCATTTTCATTATGACTATATACTTTGGTTTTTGGTTCATCATCATTATCATGATCGTTGATCGTTCCCTCATAAAAAAAATTTTAATCTTCAATATTCAATATATTCCACTTGTAACTTGTAACCATAATTATTATTATAAAACTCTCAACTCTTAAGCCTGAATGGAGTATAGAGTTTAGAGTATCGCTCTACGTTCTATTCTTAATATTCTCATGGATTGAGTATTGACATAAAACCTATGTAAATGAAATTATGTGCTCCATACTTCATAGTCAAAACTCTATGCTTAATAAATGTTTTAGATTTTACATCATAATGTGTATGTTATACACGCGATATTAGATATTACTTTGGTGGATATTGTTGTGCACAATCTATTTCTTAGTAGCAAGTAAGTGAGCTCTTTTCCCCTATAATTTTCTATACATTAGACATTAGTCTCAGTCAGTTTTAACACTTTACAAAAAAGTTCTGAATAGATAATAGACGCTGAACACTGTACATAATACATACTGCAAATAAACTGAACAGGGATAGAAGATAGAAGAGAATAGCATTATGAAATAATATTCTGACAACTTGCAATTTACGCAAGGTTTTCTCCACGGTCTACACACTATAATGTGTACAATGTCCAATGTACACAGTGCATAGTGCTATCATAACTATTATTATTATTACACATGATATTAGTCTGCCATTATGTGGAATTAAAACAGTCATCCTTCGATACGTCACTCTACTACATACTACACCAACACCAACACTAACATCAACATTAGAGTTAACCATATCATATTTTCTTTTCTTTTCTCTTCTAGTATTATTTAGGTTAATCTACGGTTATACTAGAATTACTACTAGGAGCAAAAAGTATTAGAGTTTAGAGTAGAGATCACTTTGAACGTTGACTGTTGAAGAGAAAGAAACAAGAAACAAAATGTGTGTGCAATTTTATGATTTATGTAATGAAATGATGAGGATACACATGCAAGTTTCGGTAGTTGGTAAATTACTCAAATGTACTGTTGATTGTTGTGTGTGTTTGTGTATTATTAATATATAATGTACAATCTAGGACTTTACTGTTTTCTGCCTAATGTACACACTACACAAAACTACAGAGAGAGAGAAAGAGAGAGAATAAGAAAAACCTTTAGGCGGATTGAATTGAAACGAAATGAAATGGCTGAGGGTGTAACAAAACAACGACTACTATTACTATTACGGCTAGTTCATACTTGAAACTATTATTTTTAACATAATGATTCCATATTATTTTCTACAGTCAACATCAACAGTCAACAGTCAGTGACTACTGCATACTGAACACTGAATACTGTTCACTGTTCATCGTGCCATGCCAGAAGCTCTTAAATCAAGGAATAACATTTAGAGGATAAAATTATGTACACGTACACATGCAGATATTTAGTTGTGTATATGTGTGGAGACGCTGAATGTTGTACGTTATGTTGTATGGCAGGAAATAACCATTATAAATTAGTTTCGATTATTCCCTGCCACACATTTCCACTATCTATACATACAGCATATAGAATACAGAATATAGAGAGAAGGAGAGGGCAGAATGTTGAATGTCGAATTGCGAATCGTGAATTTAAAATTTTGCACTAAGAGCTCAGAGTAATCCATAATAAAAAAAACACACACACACACATCATACATTTCATCCCGTGCCCTATACGAGTACAAAGTACAAAGTACGAATGCGACTAGAAACTAGAAATCTGAATCCGAAGGCAGGCCATGGCATGACATGGACTATGGACTACGAACTACAAACTATGGAGCATGGAATTGCGAACTAGTGTATTGTACTGGATAACTGCGCATTATGCACGTAAAGTGAAGCGTAGTATGAAGCGTAACATACATACATACATGCATACACGTATGTATGGAACGGAATAAAAAGGAGCAGAGTAAACTAACACACCAACAAACAAACAAATATGTAGGTTGTAGGCTGTAGATTTTAGATGCAAGCAACTAACGACCAACGACTAACGACCAAGTCGGCTAAATGAAATGAACAAGAAAACGAAGGAAAAATATACATATTCGCATTCGTTATTCGTTATTCGTACTTCATGGAAATAGACCTGGAAATGAAAAAAGGATGTCAGTAATACAGATATATGGAGAAATATACTGTACAATGTACATAATACATAGCCTTAGCCGTTCTATCACCACTCCCAAACTCCAAAACTCTGAAAACTCTCGAAATACAAAAGCAAGTGAAACGACCGAGGAGTGAGTAGTCATAGAGCAAGCGAAAAACGCTACTACTCCTAATTCTCCTGGTTCCACTGCCTTCTGCCTACTGCTTTCTGCCTAGTGCAGAAAGCTTGTACAACTTCGGATTTTTCAAATACGGATACAGGATAACCTTGGCCCTGATTTTACTTCACCATCGCACAAGGAGCAACATCGCATATACATATTGCGTAGCATGTATAATGTATACCCATTGTACATTGTGTACATGTCTTTCTATAGCTTCCAGCTTATAACTTATAACATCGCAGCTCCATTCTAAGCTACAGCTTTTAGAGTCGAGATTCTAGATTTTACATTCTAGCTTCTACATGGATTTTTTTTTTTTTATTCTACTTGTTTTCTTCTTCCGCTATCTTCTACACCCATACATACATCAAACATATTATTTATTCTACTCACTCGGCCTACATGTAAACATGTAAACTTGTAAACTTGTAGGCCGTTTCAGAATTCGGGGTTTTTGCATGTGCAAAAACTGTGACCTGAACAGAGATAGAGAAGCTGAACACTGTGAACACTGAACACTTGCATTTCATGACAGAATGCAATAATAATCATGATCATGAAAAGAAAGAAAGAAAGGCCATTTATAATGTATCTCCATTCTCCATTGTAGATTCTAGATTCTAGATAGACATAGTTTTATATCCACATATTCTACATGTTCTATAGTTACTAGTTATTTTTCATTTTAGTTTTAGTACGATGGCCAAAATGGCAAATGTTCAGAATTTTGCTTATTTTTCTCCAACCTCCTTCCTCTCTACTTTGTTTTGTATGACCTGCCTGCCTGTTCATCATAAGCCTACAAACATAAATACATGTATATATCATGCCCTTCCAAAAATGCAGAGAGCATCTGCCGGTTACCGGTATTCCTAGACACGGAATGTAGCTTGTAATTATGTAAGTGATTCAAATTACCGATGAATCCGGATCATGCACGTATGTAGTATGTACATTTTTTATACGGTATATTGTGAACATGGTACAAGATAGGTACAGTTTGCATTTTTTTATTTTCTATGCATACATGGTGAAATTGGAATTGGAATTTTAAAATGGAGAGAATTTTGTTATTTTTTTTACCCTTATTTTATTTTGTACATTGTACATTATACATATTATCTACTAGATACTATTAGAGACTAGAGAAGTCGACCACAAGGAAAAAAGAGAGAAAGAGAATAAAGAACGGGATCACCCCACAATTTTATGTCTTCCTCATTTCAGTTCAGTTTGGTTGGAAGTTGGTAGTTGGTACATGAATAAAAAACGAGGGAATAGAGAATAGAGATACATTTAGAAAAAAAAGAAGAAGACGTCACATGACAATCACGGTAATCGTCTCATGTCTTATGTATTCACATCATCATCCACATCCACATCATGTGTATTTTATCTGTATCAATGTATCAATGTACAAACAAACAGTAGCAGCTCATTCACCGGTGTACACAAGATCAAACTTTATCATTATATATTTACTATTTACTATTCTATAGATATAGATAATAGATATACTTTTAACTTTTAACAAAGTAAACTGCTAAAGTTTATGTACTTTTAGTTATTACAAACTAAAATATAATATGCTCCACACATGCCATGCCATGTCCTATCATTTCATGTCATTCCGTTGAGTTTCCTTTAATTATTTTTTTCTTGAAATTTTATCATTGCTACAAGCTACAAAGTATGAATGCACAGAAACAGAAACATGATACGCACAAAAAAAGTGACTAGAGACCAGAGACCAGACGAGACTCAAAATTGAATCAAGGAAAGAGGAGACAGGAAAAAAAAGCAAAATCCGAGTTTCCTTCAATTACAAATATTACAACACTATATCTAGACTGTAGACTCTAGACTCTAGCCTGTACAATGTACAATGTACAAGGTAAAATGTACAGTAGTTTTTAATGGGAACACGAAAATAGTTTGAAACCTTGATTTTATATCCAGTTTCTTCCTACATGCTCACATGCTCCAGTCAGCCAGGAGCCAGGAGTCAGTGCATATTTTATGGACATTTGTTGTAAATTAAATAATGTATCTCCTGCTTACTTTACATTTTACATTTTACACAGAGACAAAACTATTCATTAAAAGTTGGAACCTTTTAATTTTTATATACATGCTTCCCATGTTCATGTTGATACTAGTCGCTGTGGGTAATAATAATCGTAATAGTAATAATAATAATAATAATAAAGTAATTGAAAGTCATGATCTAAAGATACAAATCTACATATTATTTTATTATATTATATTACGTATTAACATACTATATACTGTGCATAAAATAGACATGTGTGTGTTTATAGTTTGTAGTTTGTAAGTGTGAGAGTTTTACAGTTTAATTGTTTCAAATGGCTGACGTCACTATTTGACGCTCATTTAAACACTATAAATGTTCTCATAATATGCATCACACTATACACTGTACGCTGTACACAAACTCGGTCATTCTCCATTCTCCACAATTAAAATTATTGTACATGGAATGGTAAATTGTAACATGTAGAGAACCATACCCATGCCCATGTTTGAAAAAATTCATGTTCATATTCACATGATGTTGGTGGTGGTGGAGATGATGCTGATGATGATATTCATACATCCAGCAGATGATTACGCACTTATCTGAAAATAAATATTTAGTGTGTGTCCTTGAAAAAGAAAACGCAGCAGCCATGTGGACTGTGGATTTTTGTACGTATGTATATGCATGACACATATCCATAATCCATACTCCATGTACAATGTATACACAGTTGCCGGCTGACTTTAAGTATATAGTATATACGAATATTATATGTAGTATAAACAACTTTGTTGTTCTATTTCCTCACCTTCTTTGCCTCTGTGTATTATTTTTCACTGTGGGCAAACGAACTGCGTCAACTCAAGCATTTTCATTTTACTTAGTTCTTCGTTCTTAGTTCTCTCTTTCCTCCTCTATGTTGTTCATGTAACTTATTATAATTCCTTCCTTCGTCACAAATATCCATGTAATAAAATATAATGTATTACGTCTTTATGTACGTCTAATAGAATATAGAATATAATAGAATGGAAATGGAATAACACACCGCAATAACATACCGCTTACTCACCACATATTATATATTATATACCGGCAAAAACCTATTTTTGCGAACGTTCACCAAAGCCAAAATTCCCATATCCCTCTCCTATGCACACACGCGTACTTTTTTGCAACCCATGTACAATGAGCAGTGTGCATTGTACATATACATAAGTAGGCATAGCTTATAGCTTATACACTGTACACATATTTCCCCTTGCTTATTGGATTATAGATTATGCATGTCCTTTTTTGCGCTTCGGAATCTGCTTGTTACGTCAACATGTTTGCCGAAAATCCAGCTCTTTTTCCTCTCTCATATATTATATCGTATATTGTATATTGTATAATAATAAACAGTAGATTGTACTGTGTACTGTCTACTGTGGAAATTTAATACGCAATACTATACACTACACAGGCCACAATAATCATGATAATTACAATTATGTTTGTTTTTCAAACTCTCAAAACTTTTCAAAGAATGCGTAGTGTGTAGGAGAAAAACAACATGTTTTTTTGTTTTTGCAAAAAAAAATACATTGCACTCTAGAAAAAAAATGTGGGTTGTTGAGATAAGTTTACAATTTTTGAACCCAACGCCAAAAACTAACAGCTATTTATATAAAAATCAAAGTGTGTATTATGTATTATTATTGTACATTTCAATATTCATATTCAATATTTATATAATATTCGCAATATGAAATATATAATACGTAGTACAAAACACAAAACATTTAACATTCAACATTGAACACACACATGATATCGATGATGGATGTAAATTTGTAAATTATGAGTGTAAAAATAGTGTTTGTTCAATCTATTTTACCAGATTTGTTGTCTATATTCAGTTTTGAGTTTCAAGTTTCAAATCATCGAGTAATCCTCATTGATCATTTTGACAAACAATATATTATTATTATTTATTATGCATAACACACTGAAAGAGCTTGAAAATGCTTGAATATTGAATACTGAATGCGTTTGGTTTTATCATAATAATACTAAAACTAATACATTTTGAAATTACACACTACACACATTACACACATCACCACAACACAGTACAATACACAACACAAAACACACATAATCAGTGTTTGAACTCTCTTGTCTGTACAGTCTGTACTCTGTTAGTACTCTGTACAATAATTTCTCATGCAACTAGGTTATGCATCCAAACTTTCATAACAATATGACTGCGTAATATTATTAATGACAATGATAAAAAATGTGATACTTGTATTAATGATTTTCTGCTCAAACTCCCTGTATTTCTGTATTTCTGTACTCGTACACATTACATGTACATATTAAATCATCGTGTGTACTGATGACATTACGCAGCCTAAATTAATTGTAACATACCTATACACATGACGAGGATGATAATTATTGAGATAAGTTCATACACAATACACAATAATGCATCATAGAAATACGAGTACGAATACAAGTACGAATTTGACGAGTATGAGCATTGAACATTGAACATGCATAAAACGAAACCAAATTGAAATCCTGTTCCATGCTGTACCATTTTTTTTCTCCATTTGTATCTATCTATCAACATGAGGGTAATTAATTTGCTTGCTCTCAAATGATACTCGGAGTATAACATAATACATAATATAAAATAATATTCTATATAATATATATTTTTTATGTATAGTGTAATGTCGTCGCAATATCTTATTTACACTTGATTCAAGGCTTTATCGAATAAATAGTTCATTACAATTAAGTTTAACCTCTCTTTATCATACTTTGAACGAGTGCTTTGCGAACCTCATGTACTCATGTAATGTGTACAGTGCAAAGTGTACTGTGTACGTTTCCTCACATCAACTTTATCGTAATCAGTAATCAGGCTTTTATGCTCACAAGCATGGTGATTGTGTGCATAAATAATAAATAAATAAATAAATACATTTTTTTATTATGTAAACAAGTGGAAGAATCCATAATCCATCCATCCAAAATCCCAATTCAAAATACGATATTAGATACTAGATACTAGATACTAAATACGAAATACCAAGTACGAAATATCATACGTTCATTTTTGTACTTGTAATTAATCATTAATCATTCTGTTTCACATTGGTGTAGTCTTTCAAATTTTTTTTGCATAAATTAATTTCCTCAATCCAAGTACTTACTTAAATATATTTCTACTTCATTACTTTTCTCTTATCAACTATCTACAATCTACTATCTACGTAAATACAAGTAGAGACACCAAAAAATGACAGGATCGTAAATTATAAGGAGAATGGAGAAAGGAGATGGTATAAAATTTTATGAAAAAATATATAAGTATTTTACAACTAAGTGATGTACACATCTCTGAGAAGAACGAGATAAAGGGTTTTAAACATTATACATTATACGTATTATGACTATTTCATAAATAACATTATTATTATTATGGCCAAACTCCAAACTTCAAACTCGAAACAAAAATACTAAATGCACATAAATTCATTTGATATGGATCATAAAAAAAAATATTTTCACATCTTGTACGACTTGACAATAATAATAATAATAATAGTGATGATGAAAGAAGTTGAAACTGAAAATAAATACATTCATCCATTCATTCATACAAACATGAATGTGTGCGTATATTTATACTAATACACTATACTTTATACTTCATGTTATACAGTGTACAGTTTACACAAACCATGTATCATGTATATAATTGATTGAAGGGGAATAAGTAAAAACTGATCTGAGTTTCGCCGGTCGGAGGCTCTCGCTAGCAATAAAAAAACCAAACTAAATAAATATACACCATCATCATCATATAAACATTCAGCTAGCCTTTGGACTCAACAAAAAAAAAGTCCAAACTAAATATATACAATACGAATACGATAATACATTACTAGGCCATCGCACTCTCTTCACCAGTTCAGTATCAACATCAACATGCTACAACTCATTTCTCGAGAGCACAACTTGAAAACACAAACACATTCAACATTCATGCATGTTTTTTTTAAATGTATGTATAATGTATAAGTAGATATCTGTGTATCTAGTCTCTAGTATCTAGTATCACGGTAATATACATATTTTGTCTCCCATATATGGAGAATATTAACCATGAAATAAAATAAAATACTCTTTTATACAGGGAATCATCGTAATAATAATAATAATATGGTAATAGCTTTACAGCTGTGCCTGTGTAATATATAACGTATCGTCAAGAATTCGAATTCAAATTCAAATTCAAAAGTGAACTCAAATATATATAACATTCAATAGATGTTTAATGTTTATAAAGTTGATGGACAAGTTTCTTTATACTATATATACATATCCGATATAATATACGCCGAATCTTTAACTTTTGAATGCGAATGAACGGACTTATATGTAACTTACAACTTACAACCTACTTATAAACAACTACAAACTTTGATCGTTCAAAAAGGCTTCACTTGTATTTCTTCCTCCCTCTCTCTCTCTCTCTCTCGTTTTTTTTCTTTCTTAGCACGACACACGCATCTCTGATCTCACAGTTTGCACATGATCCAAATCCCAGAATCGAGTAGAATAAAATCAAATCTCTTATAATATACTCTCATGCAAGTCTAAATTCTAAATGTCAAAAATATCTTCAGTACTATGCATAAATATAAAGTATAGATATAAATATTAAATATATTGATGTTGACCTGACTCCTCTTCCTTTTAATAAAGACAGAAATTCAAAAAGGCATGAGCTTACACAACATGTTTTTCTCCCATCTCCTAATTCCACAAAGCCATTTCCATTTCCTTTCTGTCTTCTTTTCAAGTATCAGGTAATACATAACGCTTGTACTTTGTATTTTAAAGTCCTAGTCGGCAGTTCAATTTTGATTTTGATTTAAAACAGAAAAGGGACGGCAAAGAATAGAGACATACAAGAAGCAAGAAGCAACTCAAGACTCAAGACTCAAAACAGACTTTTTTTTTACTACTACTACTACTACTCTTTCGTTTTCTTCTCAAATTTCTTTTTCTCAAACATCTCAAGTAACTCTAGACTCTAGACTCTCGCTATCCTTGTCTTCAGTTTTGTGTGCTTTGTACATTTTAACCTGATACGTGTCAAAAGATGCACGTATGGATGTATGTGTGTATTATTACTCTGGTTTTTTTTGGTGTTTAAGGTTGATAGCGCATAATAATAATAACACTTTTTCAATGCTGTTTAAATTGAAAACTATATGAATTTGCTCATTTCTTCTGTTTTTTTTTTAAAAAAAAAAGAAAGAAGAAAAACCACACAAAGTAATAATTATATACTGTATAGAAAACAGAAACGCAAGTACAAAGTACAACCTTTTCAATAAATATGATACTACACACTACACACGTTACGTGTTTACATATTACATACAGATATATACATAGTAAGAATAAAGTATACATTATACATACTTTAAATCTATACAATGTGTATCTTATTTTGTAATAGCTCGCCGGTTTTATCAGGATACATACATACTCTTTTGTCTTTTGGCATTAATGAGTGATCAAATAGGAGATTTATCTTTATTCTAGCACTTTTGTTTAGATTTTATATGAGATACCCAGCCGCTCACAGGCACATGTGAAAAAAATTGAAAACTAGTGAGTGCATAGTGTGTACTGTATTGTGTACATATAGGATAAATCCATCTTTGGCAACAACTGTACAACGAAGAAGAAGAAGTAGAAGAAGAACCACAACAACAACAAACAACAACAGAATCAAGATCAAGTGAACTTTGCTTGTATGTATGTCTATCTATATATCTTGAAAATATATATATATATATGTTTACACGCGAGTGTTACATTTTTACTATGTGGACTGTGTTTACATGTTTACTGAACATGTAGCTCATGTAATTTTGTATGGCTTTATAATAATCAACAGACCGTATATATTACATCTAGGTATATACAACTCGGTGCTGGGTACTGGGTATTTAGAATTTATACAGAATGTGTACACCCATATTTCCTTGTGTATAATGACGAACTATCAACTACATATATAATGATTTCTGAAAAGAGTTGGGTAGTTTTCGTTCTGACTCATTATCAGTAACCAGTAACAATTTACAAAAAATAAATAAAATAAAGTTCAGGTAAATATAATAATAATAATAACAATTTATTTTCAATTTTTCCTCTCGTTTATATTTGTAATTTGTACTTTGTATGTTCTATGTACTTTGTTCTATGTATTATGTACTACGTACATTGTTACTCATGATATGCATGAGTAACAGGATTAGAGGATATGACTAATACAAAAACTCGGGAAAAATATAAATTGAACTCATTTGTACTCCTAATTTTGGTTTGGTTTGGTTTGGTTAATATGCGTACTAAAATGACGACCAAGAGGTCAGGATGTATCCATGTATCTAGTATCTACATAATCTATATAATATGACAAAGAAAAAGGGTGTAGGGACCCTCGGTAAAATAAAAAAGGAAGAAAAAAAAACAGATTGTTACATATACTCACATTTGAGATGTCCTGGGTACATCAATTGAAGCTGTTTGTTGGTTGCGTTTCCGGTCCTGGACATCAGCGAGACGAGCAAAGTCAATGGATTCCTGTTCAGAAGCGAGAAGTCTGGCTGACTTCCTACTCTCCGTGAGTCGTACTTCATCAAGTTTCTTGGTTACATCAAAAGGTATCTAAATCCAAAGAGAGGGAAAACAAAAGAGAGAAAGAATAGGTTAGAAAAATAAATCCATTATGTTGAAAAATTTCACCATAACCTCTTTCCGTTGTCATCTGTTTTCTGTTTTCTATCATATTTATTTACATCCGTGTAATATTTGTGCGAGCTGTGGTCTTATCTCTTATACAAACTCATATCCACATACACTTTACACATCAAAAGGTTTTCATATCCATCTTTTTCCATCATTCCCCTCATATCCTGGTGTATATATATGTATGCATGAAATTCCCCTTTGAACCAGGCAACCACCATCATCATATCCACAAAACTGTAATGTCATTATCGTCTCATCAAGGTTCAATTAAAATTCGTTATCAGTATTTTTTCAAACATATAATATATATAATATCTATTATACTTATCTTCTTACAACACCCTAATTTCATTATTTTAGTATTATCATTATTATTATTAGTATTATCATTATTAAAGTACTCTATCTATTTAACTTTGATTTTGATTACTTTTGTATTTTGTACTCACAACTTATGACTTATGACTTACACCGTAGAATGAAACCAAAAATTTCATGTTAAATATCCTATATAATTTTGATTTTAAATTACATGATAATCAGTCTTCTAACTGTTTACTCAACAAATTGATTAAAAGACAATAGGGAAAAAAGCATCTCATATGATAGTAAAAACGTTTGTGGTTTTACCATAGCATACTTTTAAAATTGGCATGAATCATGCTTTTAAACAAGTGCAAGTAGCATGTATATTGCATACTGTATATATACTCACACAAGGGGCTTATGCGTATCATATACCTTTGCCGTTTGTAGATAACACTTTTAATGCTACTGAATACTGAATAGTGAAGTACCAGTATGAAAAGTGCTGATGACGATTTTAAGAAAATTCCAGACTGTTTGTCGTCTGATAAAGAGAAAATGGGACGGAATAAAAATAATATAAAGTAACCACAAACTACAATAAATAATTTAAACATTAGTAAGCCGCCTCTTATACTGTCTAGGGAAAGTAATCTATAATCTATACCCATCATTATTATTGTTATTTTTAAAATTTGCAATGAATATAATTGAACATATTACATTGAAAAAGGATTATCTAGACTCTAGATCCTCGATTCTAGACTTGATACAAACAAAAGATAAATAAATACCACGAGAGCATCAATTACATCAGTATGAGCTTGTTGTTTTTTTCATGTCTGGAAGTTGGAAGTCTGAGAAAATTTTGACGATGTTGATGTCGATGCCAATCCCGATGTTGAAACTCGTGCAACAATTATACATTTTTTCATCATATTATGACTACGCTAGGACGAGGAAGTTGAGATAGTTAAATTCATTTATCGTTTACTCTCATTATTACCATTATTATTACTAATATTATTGTTATTATACAAACACTATAACTATAACCCACGCAAGTCATAAGTCATAAGTGAAAACTATTGAATAGAATCTGCGACTTTATTGTGTTGAAGTTCAAGGCATCTTTTTAGCACTATAATAATCATAATAAAAATTATTATTATTATTATTACTCTTATTACTATACTGTATTGCATATACATATATATGTAGTTTGTTGTTCATCACAAACGGAACGTAACATAATTGTCAAGTTGCAAATGTCAATATGTTCCGCATTCATTCCATACTCCAATACCAGTCAATAGTCAATAGTCAACAGCCACAAGAAGAATAACAATCATAAACGTGAATACATATACGTATATGTGTATATGTTGTATGTGCAACGCTAAATAAAAACGTAAGAATTGCCGGTACTTAGAAACAAACGTTTAAACCTGTCTGGAGTACAGTAAAACCTCTCTAATCCGAAACTTTCAACTACAAAGAACTTTAGAGCCCTCATTCTAAATAAAATGAATTTTTTAAATCATTTAAGTGTTAAGCATCGCAAAATTTAATTTCATAGTGTTTTGAGTACACTATACAATAAAAGTCACTGAAATCAATCAGACGGATCATAAATTAAAAGAATATTGCAGTTTCACTGTATAGAAAAAATAGTGATGTAAATACCGAATATTGTAAACAGTACATAAAAATGGGTTTTGACTGTACCTGAAGGAGAATAGAGGTAATTACGCATTGCCTAGCCTAGCACGTAGTATCTAATATGTACGTATAACGTATATGTATGTACCAGAACAAGTGCAAGTATTACCAACATCAATATCAATATAAATACAGGATATTTTAACTGCTTCTAAGAAGGACTAGTACGACATGGTATTGGTATGGCAAAGTCAACAACAAAAACATGAATCCATTCAAGTTCTCCAATAATGATAATGATAATAATAATAATAATGGCGGTAGTAATAATAACAATCATGCGTAATATTATGAATAGGAATATGATGATTTGTAATTAGCATGTTGTATGTACATTTCCATATCAATTTACAGTATAACATGATATAAGACAGATGAAAACTACTGATATATGCATCAACAAAGCTAAATTATGTTTAAATACTTAATACTTTCAACTAATTTCCCACATGTTCATCTTCATCACTGCTCAATCCTCAATTCTCAATACATTAAAGACTTATGAAATCATCTAATCGTAAATCGTAAGCGGTATTAGTGATTGAAGAAAAATAATAATATTTTGGTGAAAATCAATTTGTATCAAATATCACAACACATGTATGTATAAAAAATACCTAAAGCCTTTACTTTCATCTTTCATAAATCATATATATGTAAATCCACATCTGACTTTTACTGTAAAAAAATTGAAACTTTTTTTTCCTTATTTCCCTTTTCCATCTCATTGGGTACAAGTTTGATTTGGTTTGTTTTGGTTTTTTTTATGATTTGGGATTTTTAAGCCTGATTGGGAGTGTCAGGAGTCAGGAGCAGTCAACAGCATGAATAATCGTGATGAAACGTTTGTATTTTCTATTGCTCAAAACTTCAAAATGATGATAGTGAATAGTGATGTTGATGTTGAGTTGTATATTGTATACCTTATGCCTTATCCCTTACCTACTTGTTCAAATGACCATTACCATTAAAAATTAAAGGAGTACTAGAAGCACAGAAGAGGAGGAGGAGGAGGAGAAGAAGAAGACAACGTTGAAGAGGAATACAAAATAATGAAATGATGACCGAAATGCCGTTCATTTCATCTATATGTACAATATACATTCTACATGTAAACATTCGTCAAATAGTATAAAGTATATTGTAACCGAGCCTACTATATAAAATACACAAGATATAAATTATAGTAGTATATCCATCTACAGCTGTTTTGAACCCGCTCACTGACCATATGCATACCTACAAGTTACATCTACTGTATATTGTACTGTAAAACTGAATACTGAGTAACATTCGTTTCGTTTAGCATTTACCATTTGTATTTTGTATTTGTATTCGGCAGCAAGTTAGGATGTTACTAGTAGTTAGTAGTTGTGAGTTCATGGTGAATGGTGAGT
Organism: Sminthurinus signatus; assembly: GCA_019776565.1. Lineage (NCBI taxonomy): Eukaryota > Metazoa > Arthropoda > Collembola > Symphypleona > Katiannidae > Sminthurinus > Sminthurinus signatus. The sequence goes on from JABASP010000098.1 coordinate 39,273, forward strand.
AGGCCGGCAGGCGTATAAGTAAATGAATAAATAAATGAAATAATACTAATCAGAAATACGATACTCTGAGAAGAGCCATACACTGCACACTGTACTCGGAGAGAAAACTCATAAAGGACAAGAGACAATTTACTAATTTGAAAAAGTAAGATTAAAGCTACAGCATTAAAGCAAGTAGTGACCATAAAATAAAATACCATGCCAAACCATATCATTGTACATTATACATTATACCTTATACCATACCTCAACCGAGAGCTCAAGAATAATAAAATGTGACTCTGTGTGCCATTATTCAAATTTTCTTACTACGATTGGAGATTCAACTCTCAACACACATAAACATATACATATATGCATGCGTACTTCTCGGACACTTCTCGGATGTTTTGAACTCTATGGATGTAGGTATAGAAAAAATGCAATATTGTAGCTGTATACTGCATGAGTATTGAGTACTGAGTACGAGTATTGAGTATGATGGAGCAGTGAAGAGTGAGTGAGTGAGTAAGAGAGAAAAGTAGAGGTAAATTGTGTAAACGTTGGTTTGGTTTGTTCCTCATGTATAATGTGTACGTGTAAGTTGTAAGTGAAGACAGATAGTTGTAGTTGTCGTAGTCGTAGTAGTAGTAAGTATTAGAGGGAAAAACAGAATAGTGTCCCGTTAGAATATCTCTACTCACAATCATACACAATACACACACACACACTCGTACACACACTTTTGCAAAGAGTACGAAATGAGAAAGGAAACAAGAGACAAGACCAACAACCACGGAAACTAACTTTGTGTGAAGATTTTAAGACGCAATAGAAGAAGAAAAGTAAGTTGTCCTCATATACTTGCTATACTCTTTACAGTATATAGATATAAGTACATATGGAATAGCTGTTGCAAACTTCTATTCTACATTCTACATAAATGCACACACACACTTGCTCACACACACGTACAGTGTACAGTGAGATGTGATGATGAAAAATTTCACCAAGTAGAAACCACAAAGCACATTACCATTGGGTTTTTTTGCCCCGCTGCTGAGCAATTATACGATGCGAATGTGATAGAATCATTACTGCATTGATATATTATTTGATACATGTATCTGCCATCTCCTCCTTATCACTCAAATGTACAGTGCAGTGCGTACGGCCTACAAATATATATTATGCATGTACAATGTTATAGCCATCGGCATATATATATATACAGATATAATATACACACAATGTACACACACATTAATACTTGATACATGTGAGCATGTACATGAGTACATGAGTATTCATGGAGATGGATTCAAGCCACACATCACTCTTCATCCTCTTCTTATTCATTTTCTTCCTCTTTTTTTTTGCAAACAAAACCTCTAGAAAATTACAGTCCATAACACAAAATATAAAATACAAGCCATAAACTTTCTTACTTACTTACTTACTTGTGTACTACAAACAAACTACTACTACAACTATCCGCTATCACTATCGTTATGACTAAAAACTCTAAACTCTAATCATTAAAACTATATCATAATAATGCTATAGCATAATATGAAATGAAATGAACCAGATCCCAAAAACACATTATACATTATACATCACATGTACAGTGTACAGTAATCGTAATCGTAATGGGAATAGTAATAGTTAATAGTTATAGAAGAAGAAGTAAAAGAAGAAGAGCAATAGAAGCAGGAAAGACGATTGAAATGAAACGAGAACCAGATGCTAATGCTAATTTATACTGTCATGTATTTACTTAAAAAGAAGAAGCTTCAAGAATCTTTTATGAGTACATGCATGCACGTATGTACGTGTGTGTGTGTGTGTGCCAGAGAGAAACACATACAAAGAGAGAGAGAGAGAGATAGGAACAGCATATTTGTGTGATGAAAAAGAGACAACAAGAGTTGAAATGAGAAATCTACTCCTCAAAACACTGATCCTTCCACAAAGTCAACTATTGAGGATGGAGAATCGAGAATAATGTGAAATGTGCTTAGCCGAGGTAAACAAAAAGAAAAAAAAAGCACAAGACAAGACAAGAAGACAAGGAGAGAGAGAGGAAAAACGAGGAAGGAGGAACGAGGAATACTACGCACTTAAGTCTTGATTCTCACTCTTATGAAAAAGTATTATGAGAAACTGTAATGATACACAGTAGAGTAATACAGTTTGAAAATATGGTCAATTCAATACTACAGCTATAGTTATCTATCTGCTTTTACCATTTGCCATTTACCATTTGCTAATGCTATCTGACATATCTGTTTAGATTATATTATGTAGATTGTAGATATCTAAGCACAGTCATAGGACAACTAACCAACATCATAAATAAATAATACAGGATAAGCATTTGCATTTACATACATCTAGAATCTAGATACTAGATATTAGATATAGTATATAGTATATATTATACATACGCACACACTTTCTAAAGCACTATTTCACTATTAGTGGGAGTCTGCTTGGCTTTGGCTTTGCCTGCTCCTGTGCCTGTATTTTATCTACATGTACATTGTAAATACATGTAATATGTTTAATATGTATTCTAGGTTTATATTTTATACTGTACATTTTGTACATGGATAACAGAAATAAAATAATAGGTTGTATTCTACGCTGTATACAAGAACTTTAATATTAATTTCATTGGACACTCTTTGAAGCTGCTGTCCAATTTACAATGCGCAATATACAAGCAAAGAAATATATATACATAAATATTTCATTTTCTTCATAAAAACCTGTTACGTTTCACTCATTTTGGTGTATTTATTTATTGCTTTTTTTCAGTTTACATTTTACATGTATAATGTCTAGCCATTTTAACTTTTGACAATTTGAGCCATTCTCTTCTCATTCTTCTTCTTTTTCTGAGTTGTCAAACGTTGTCTAGTGTCTAGTGTCTAGAGACTAGTGACAGAAAATCCAACATGTACATATTTTTTTTGAATTTCATTAAGTATTTTGTAAAACATTTTGGCTTCTATACGAGATACGAGAGATTGAAATTGACGATTGAAGACGAAACAGGAAAAGAACAAGATGTATAGATACATGTAATGTATGCAATATATGCATCATGTACAATTGAACAAAGTGTACATTTTGCATTTTGCATTCTGCACTCTGAGCACTGAACACTGAACATTATGTGCATATTATGATAATTTCCTATTGTTACTAGTTTTACGAGTAATATATTTAAAGCGTAGATATTAGAGATACGTTAGATAGATGTTAGATGTACATTTGAGATAGTGGAAACATTATTCTATTAACAACCTTTGGTGACACACCTATCTATGTATTATGTATACTGTGCACTCTTCTTCCTCTTCATCATCAGCATCGTTGTAAGTTGTAACAGAAAACAGAAACAATATACAGCTAGTGCCTAGTACATACACATTAAAATGTTTCCTATCATGTATCATGTACCATGTACAGGTATTTTCTCGCTCCGTCTTTATATCTAATTCTCTCCGTTAATGTTTACATATTTTCTGTGTTGTTGTGTATTATAATATATACATTCAATACATACAAATTTAGAATTTAGAGTAAAATGGCTAAAAATGTTAAATCTACATAACTGTCTCCGTCTACGCCTCTGTCTACCTACTGCCTAACTCTAATTCTGATTACGCTTTTGCTCTCTATGTTAAAAAAAACGTGATCCTCGTGATTTCCCTGTATTACATTCGCATTTACATTTACAATTACAATTTCCCTGCTGTACATAATATTATTCAAATAACAAATAACAAATAACCTAGCAGACGAGCCAACAACCTGTCTCAAATTCAAAACATTTGACATTGCGTGATGTTTCATATTGGTCTAGAGTCTACAATCTACAATATAAAGTCAACTGCTTCTACATTATGCACTCCAATCTTTTTTGTACATCGAAAAAATGAACTTATTATTTTTATCATGTATGTATGCACAATGCACAAAATACTTTTACAACAATAATTTAGTTTGCATGTTGTTCTTTCTTATTAAAATCTATTGTTATGTATTTTTATAAGTTTTTTTTTCTTAAAGTTTCAGAAAAATCTGTTCACAGTAAAAAGAAAAATCTTGCATGTGCTTATTTTTTTTAGTAATTTGAAACTCTTGCAACTTTTTATAACATTAATATTATACATTGTACATATATGTATACATGTAGAGTAAAATTAAGAGCATAAATATTTTGAAGAAAAAACTAAAACAAAAAAGATTTAGAAATTAGAAATCTACCATACAAATTATTATTACAAAGAATACTTGAATACTTTGTAGTAGAAAAAATAGTAACAATAATTTATTAAAACATTACAAATATAGATAGAAGGGAATTACCCAAGAAACAAACGGACCAATGACTAACAAATCAAAAAAACCAAACCCTTAAAAATGGAAACCACTAACGACAACGTACAGAATACAGAATGGCGCCAGTTAAGCCGAGCTGAAAACCGGCCATAAGCCATAATAGATATATGTATGTACGTGTACCTTTGTGTGTATATATATATCTCGAAGCAAACAGTAAATATATATAAATATGTTTCACACAGTTTCCAAGTTTGACATTATGTACATATTGAAATTCGAATTTGGGGAACTCCCAACAACAACAACAGAAACATTAGCGAGTAAACTACGACGAAAGGTTGGAAAAAATGTCAAAACAATGGGCCATATTTTCCATACATTATGTTTATATTTTATATTATGTACACTATCTACATAGCTCAAGGGAATAAACTACTTGGTTCTATAATGTGTAATATCCAAATATCCCAGCTAAGATTTTTTTTTAAAGAATTAAATTCTATTAAAAAGAGACTATGTTGACTTTTTATTATCAGTAGTTAAGTTTGAGTACAGGATTTATCTATGTATTTTAAAATGTAATATAATAGTTATACACATTAATACACATGTGTACATAATCTATCCGTAGGTTTTAAATTTTAAATATGTTGAACCAAAAAAAAATACAATTGACTTTTTTTTTCTTTTTACATAATACGTGTAGAATGTAGAATCCAGAGTTCACATATGTAAATATTGTTACCTCCTCAAATTACACATATGCACTGTGTACATATCTATACATAGTGCATAGTGCATGAACATTGTGCATTGAACATTGAACATGGATGATAGAGAAAAGAGGAAGAATGAGGGCATTGTTCTGTTCTGATGCAATTCAGCAGCAAAAATAATAATAATAATAATAATATTCCTATATAGTATTAGTAATGCAGTGGAAGAAATAGTAGTAGTAGTAGTAATAACACTGTTATTATTACCGGCATTTGGCGCTCAGCTGACGAAGCTGCCGAACGGCAGAGAGTCAGAGAGAGAGAGAGAGAAACACTAGAGCAATACTAATACCAATGCATTGTAATGCCATGTATAAAGTTTCTATGTTGTTGGCAAGGGAGAGAGAAAGAGAGGAAGAAAGAGAGAAAAAAAACGGGTACATTCAGAGGAGTTCTAAGTTCCAAGTTCTAAACGCACATGCATCCCAGCTTGGATGATGATGATGATATTTTGCTCCGAGCAATGTTGTTGCTACCTGATGTTTCTGACTCTCTCTTTCTTTCTCTCTGTACATGAGAAAACCAACCAGGATTCAGCAGACTCTGGGTCTTTTATTTGTACATGCGCTATGAACACTTCTCCCGAAATGCGCACCAAGTAGAACGAAAGTATAAGTTCCAGTTAGTGACAGAATTCAATACTTAAACTCTAGCTCTTTTCCCTTTCTATCTTTCTTTCCTTCTTTCTGTATACAATGTACAAGATCTTTGAAAATATACTTCTTACTTATTATACATGTAAACATAGGAAATACCGAAATTCTGAACCTTTACCATGTCCCCTAGAAAATGTACATTTCACATGAATATGGCAATAAAACTGTCAATGTATATTCTATTCATCTAATCTTATCAAATTATGTTAAAATTACACAAGTCAAAGCTAAAGACGAAATGAATAATCTTTTATACAAAAAACAAGATAGTGAGAACAAATTTTGCCGGTTCATCAAAAATTCATATAGATGATATATGAAAATTCTACTCAAAGATAGATACACTTATTAACTTTTATACTGGATGATGGATGATGGATATGAAACCGATACATAAACTAATAATAATTATTGTAACTATTTAGAGTAAAAGGAAAAGATTTTGTTTCTTACCTCATTAGGACCTTGAGGTAAAATGTTGATGAGGACTTCATCAATTTGTGGACGATGATAGACGACGTTGCCACAAACTTCTCGTCCATTATGAGTGACAAAGGTTTTCTGACCGGATCTGAGTTTCAAAGAATTGACGGATCCAAATCCTGGACCAACCAAATCACTTTCAGAAAACTCCCGGGTTTCTCCACTCTCAAACCTCACGACATATTTGCTATTTGAGGTGATTCCAGTGTGACAGTTGTGGAAATTTAATTCATCAGGATTTTTTGAACCAATTATCACACCAGGCAGATATAGCCCATTATTTTCTTTGCATGGAGCACACACACGTGTTCCCACAATTGACCGTTTGGCTAATCTCTTTCCAGCCGACATTATCACGTTCTTTTTTATTTTACTTTGTATTCAAAAGTTTAATGATTTACTATTTATTTTATTATTCGTACTGTTCCTTTTCTTGTTCTTGTTGTTCACCTCCTAAATATTCCTTCTTATTTCTTCCTTTTTCACTTTGTACTTTACGTAAATATTTGTTGAAAAAAAATATATGTATATAATATATTTGTATTTATATACCTATCCTTTTCTACTGACGACGAAAATTTCTGTTTCTTATGTTCTTTTATTTTTCAACTAAAGACGAAGACGAATGAGTTGAGCTTGTATTCGACTTCAAAGTGACATGAAATCCCAAATCACAATGACGATTACAACAAATACGACGATGACGACAACGAAGACGACACAATGACGAGAAGATAGATTTATGTTTGGTAGAGATTTTCCTCCGTATTTTCGTTTTGTATATTATATGAATGTATATTCAGCAGATATACCTTTTCATTAAAATGACGACCAAGACACGAAGACTTTTGACGAAAACGATGATTGTTATTTGTTAAATATATTGACCAGAGTAGCAATGAATGAACACGAACTTTCTTCTTCTTCTTCTGTTTCTTCTGTTATGTGTGTATGTTTAGGTTACTGGATTAAAGTATTTGTTGAATTATTAGTATTATTCCTCTCATGAAGGACAAGCAATATAATACATTTTTGTTCAAATCCCATCACCAGCCTTTTCAACCTGTAATCAAATTGTCAGAATAGAATCATAAATAAATAAATAAATACATAAATATAGATCATACATGAATTTTAATTATTATCATCCTTATTATTATTATTTAATTTTATTATTTAACTATGTTTTATATTCATGTGAATCGGTTTAGAATTCTAATTCTAAAGTAAAATAAATAAAACTCTAAGATTTCATAATAATTCATAATTCATAAAGTATTTTTATATTTGGTTCTGCTTTGTTTATTTGGGCGTAGTAGAAAATTCCAATCAGATAATCATATCATTCAGACTTCCCTTTGAGCCGAAACTACACAATTTATTTATAAAACTAACTGTTGTCAATTTGACTTTAATCAAGTAAATAATAAACTATGGTCATCTCATAAAATTGGTGTATTTGACATGAACAATAAACACGGTCATTTACATAGAAGACACACAACTACTACGTATCTACACCTATGTATGTACACACACACATAACTGGTTTTGCTTTGTTTTGTTTTGATTTTGCCTTTGATTTTTTTTTCCTTCATAAAGAAGAAATCCCAATACCAAATACCAATAAACTCACTAAAAAAAAGTAGAAAGAAGAATCACCGGATTGAACACAACTTGCCTCTTTTTGTTTTCATTGATGTTATTAACTTTTTTATTGTTGATGATGAGTTTGATTGTGGGTGAGGTCAGTTAAAACATTTTGATTATATTATATATTATATATATATTTTCCGGTATTTCGGAAAATTGACACTCTCCTCGTCACACTTTAAACTTAACTAGGGAACAAACTTGATAAAGTTTTATTCATTTGGTTCAATAGTTTTTCTTTTATGTTCACAATACACCGTTTCTTCAATTCGTTTCATTTTACTAAAATTTCACTCGTCTTTTTTTGTTGTTGTTGATTTGTACAATGTAAATGTATGTAGAAGATATTTTATGTATTGTATATATTGTATTGTAAAAGACACACACAACAGGCAAGCTGAGGCAGAGCGAGAGAATGAAAAAGAAAGAGAAGGAAGAGAACTGCGTATTTCGTAGTTTGTGTGTATTACTGTGTATTTTGTATGGTTAGATACTTGGTACTCGTACACCGTACACTGTACACTGTGTAAGTATTATGATTGTGTATATGTTTGATATGGGCAGAGTAGTATAATCATAAGGAGAATAGCTCTATGAAACTTGACAAACTGTTTTCAACTGAATACTACTGGAGAGTAAAGCAAAGCACAAGCAAGAGAGAGCCGGGCGCACAGCTACAGCTGGGTTGGGTTTCCTCTATATTCCCATGTTATTCCTATGCTCTCTCCCTCTCAGTCTCTGCATCATGTCAAAACAACAGAGGTCTGGGGAAGGGGGACGCCATGGATGCCAGATTCACTTTTTATACAGTGAACCTCTTGGAGGAGAACAAGCGGCAAATGGCTGCTGTTCAAAATAATAGAGAATACTGGCAAGGGCGGTTGGGAGGTATGAAACAGCTGATATCAACGTATGTGACGTCACAAAACGATGACCTCAATAACATACATATACATACTTACATACACAAACCCCGTAACAAAATCCCCCTTTTCTCACATGCACACACACTCCGGTCTCTCTCTCTCTCTCTAGCTCTTTCTCTCCTTCTTTCTATCTATCTATCTATCTAGCTATCTATTTGGTTCTCATTCCCTATCAGAAGAAGATGTAGAAAAAGACCAAGAACACCAAGAAGAACAAGAAGAAGAATAAAAAGAATAAAAAAAAAAGTTTTAAACCAAAATCCAAAACATAATCTGTGATTCATTCCACTCACATCCCTTTATCTTTACAGCTAAAATACGATATACGATATCATACGGAATCATACGGATGTTCAATGTTCATGTACCACACGTAACACGTACTGTCCTTGCAACTTATTTACTATTTACACATTCACACACTACATAACACATAACATACCACATAGTTACATACACACGTACTGACTGCCGAGTACAGAGTACTGTGTACTGACTACTGACTAACTTCCAAGTTGCATTTAATGCCAGGTTTTTTTTTTTTACTTCTGCTCCTCTAACTTTGTTCAAGTTTCCTATTTTTATATAGTCATTGTTTACACTGTGAGGACAGAAACACCAAAAAATTCATAGATATACCAATGATTTTCCTACACAAACAACATACTTAAACATGCATGTTTTTCTTTCCTTTAAAAAAATTTTAAGGAAAAATAATAAAAATCATAGTTCAAATGGTAGTTAAAAAGTGAAGTTCTTTGCCCAAATTTCATGTACGCCGTAAACACATTTAGCATAAACAACATGTACTCTTTTTTTTTACTACAGTTTAACCATGAATGTAGTTCATAAGTTCAGTTACCGGAAAATATTTATTCTTTTTTAAATCTGCACAGTATTTTTTTTTAGCTTGCTCTCTATTCCTTATTGAATTGAATTATTAAACATTGAACATGGAACAACTATGTTTCATTTTTATTATTATTTTTTTTAATTTGCCTCAATCGGTCAAATATTTTCCACGACGTTTGCATTTTGTAATACATTTTATGCAACTGTATGAATTGCTTGAAATGACATCGTTATGCATTATTCAGTACGCCGGTACGATAAAAAATGACAGTATATTGACTTGTGAATAATTAAATAACTTTAGTAATCAATACTTGGAGATAAAATAACGGATTGCTAATAGCTAATACTGTAGTGAAGCATCAATAATACTAGTGTCATTGTGTAAATTGTCAAATAATTATTGTTACATTTATGATTTATGACAAGGACTTGCAAATATAATATTTGCAATATATTATATTAATTAATTTTTCCTACTTCCTATTGTGAAAGATAGAATTACAAACTTTTTGTATTTTATATTTTTCCCCAGCCCAAAGTTACATGATCACTACACCAAGTTGTGTATTTTGTTAATCAGGAACAAATCATGAAATCAAAGGTTCTGTTTAAATATTTTATTCATTAAAAATATTAAATTCTACTATCGTAAATATGTGTAAAATATTCATACATTCATACATATTTTTTTTCTCTATTTTTTCATACATTTCCTACATATTATTCCATATACTTATTTTTACTTGTATTAATTCAGAAAAAGATACCAGTAATCAATAAAAAGGAATGACCGTACGAACAGACAAAGAACCTATTATAATTATGATAACTAAATAAAGTACCATGCCATATGCCATCTGCACATAATGCATAAAATAATTTTGCATGTTTACTCACTGAAAATAAAACCTACAGAAAATTCCATGTACAACACAGAATAAACATGTACATTGTACACTGCCCAATAAAATCCGATAGAATGGGGAATGGGGAAAAAATTTCCAGATATGTATAAAAATGCATGTTTAATGCACATTATTATACTATAATTTCTACATACTAAATTTATGCAACGAAACTCTTGCTGTACAGTGTAATGTGCATTCACACCGACCACAAATCTCAAAGTCGTAACTCACATATATATACTTATTAGAGGAGGTTCAATTGAGAGCATAAATATTGAAATAATCAATTTTATCCTAAAAATGAGGAAAAAATCCAGTGAAATCAGTATTAAAATTTTGATAAAGTGTCAATTACTTTTCTCATTATTGCTCATCATCATCATAAAAAAATGCCATGATCATCACTTTTCTTTAAAACCAAGTAAAAAGGTTGGTTTTAAATTTCATATCTGTTATCTGTTTTATGAGCGATGAGCCGATGAGCGATATAGAGTATGCAATATAAGTACTTATTACACCTCCTGCAGTTTTTACTTCTTATATAGTAGATATTAGATACACATTTTTACTATCCATAGTACGGTACGATACGATATGATACGATACACGATACATGCATGATAATTTCAGGATGCAGTATTTTATATACAATGTATACTATACATAATACATACATGTGTACTTAGTACACATTACAAGTACAAGTAAAATTGTAAAAAGGAACAAGAGTTGACTTGAGTTTACAATCGGGTTTTCTGCTGAAAGAGAGAGAAAGAGAGAGAGAGAGAGAGATATTGAGGGAAATGACCTTGTTTTAAAAGTTTACAACACTTCTTTCTTATGCTCTGTACGCCCTAAATTATTAGGAATTTCATCAAAGTCACATTTTGTATTAACTATTTAATATAATATTACAATCACACAGGATTTTATCTATCTTTGTAGATTTGTTTCCGATATCCCATAGATTCATGATCAATGATCATGTTCTCCTTTGCTCATAACCATAACTCATGACTTTTTCATCACTCATCACATCACCAGTCAATTAGTCACCTCATCTTCTTCCTCTTCTTCTTCTTTTCACTTGATGATTTGCTATTTCGCAACCATAAACCATATAAATTACAACAAACGGGCTTAGTAACTTTACTCATTTACATCCAAATCTTCCTCCGGTTTCCACATACGCAACTCACTTGCATTTAATTTATGCAATGTGATGATAAAAGATAATGGCGAATGTGCTTTAAGTTTAGAGTTGTGAGAGAGAGAGTGTGCGTTACTCGTTACTCCCTTTCCGTCATCTATTAGTTAATTACTTAAAACTGTTTCGCTTATTAGCTAATCTGACTTTTCTTTTATTACTACTTGAGACTCCGTTATGATATGACAAATGACAAAACACATGCAAACATTCTTACTCACTACTCACATGTGTCTGAACTAAGAAACTAGAACATTGGTTATTGGTTCTTGGTTATGCAATGAAGCATGACAATTCCAAGAGAACTGTTAAATTTACTAATAATACTAATAATTATTTATATCAAGTATTATTATTAACACCACAAAGTGATTCGATTACACTGTCAATGATCCATTTTTCTTGAATATTTCGTCCTTCTTTTCCCTATCTCTTGCTCGGTTCTTCCAACCTTCTTAGTTATACGGAGAATGATTACAACTTAACATTAAAATTTAAAACTAACGCATTGACTAATTACTCTAATTACACTGCACGTACATTATGTAGTATGTAGTATGTACATAAGTCTCAGACTTTGCAAAATGCATAATATGTATTTACATGCTACATTATTGTGCATTTTCTATTTTGTATTCAAATGTCATATTCACGTGTGTGCGTATCTACATTCAGATGAACATACGAACTTTATGATTTTTACTTTTGTGGAAAAATGAAAATGGAATAATCAAGTAAGAGGAAAATCTCATTTTACTTTATTGCACATACACGTATATTATACATGTACAAATGTACATGTACTCTATGCGATTAGATAATTTTCTAATACTTGAGGAATACGAATAGGTGACATACTTGTACACTTTTGATAATAATAATCCCACATGTACAATGGCGACAAAGAAAAAAAAATCACGATGACGAATATGACACTAAAAGATGATGAAAAAAAATGACAGGATAAAGAAAATGGTTAGCTGTTAGTTGTACTCATTATAAATCTGATAATTAAAATTTTCATCTCCTTCTCTCTTAGCCTCATCTATCCTAAATTCTAATCCTAATTGCTAAAACAATGTATGCCTTGAAACTCTAAATTCTAAATTACATTAAAACTCATACCTCACGCACCTAAGAAAATTACATATTACAAATATATACATGTAGACTTGGGGAATAACGAGAGTAATAGTAATTGATAACCTAAATTGAATAATTTTACAGTTTTTCCATTCTTTTTTTTTCCGATCCCGAAGGGGGAAAAAAATAATGATTAAAGATTGAAGATAGAAGACAAACCATGGAACAAACCAAACCAAACCGTTTCTGACAAACGAAAAAAAAGTGAAGAAGAAGAAGAAGAATCAAAATAGTAAAAGAAGGCGCTGAACGCTGAACACTGAATACTGAACATGCGATCCCCACAGAATACAGAATACATATAATACAGAGAGTGAGAGAGAGAAGAGAAACGGCCTTGCGAACAAACTGTATGTTATAGTTCTTCCATGTTTTGGACAGACTCCCTATCCGATTCGAGTCTTCCAACAAACTTCGACAAACGGAGTTCAGCTCAGTTCAAAGTAGTACAAGTACATACATACATGTATATCATATGTGCATCTATAATGTACACACTACACACGAATACACTTACTTAATGCATACCATATACAGAATACATACACGCTAGTAAGTACATGTGAACAGAGATTCTAAATTTTTAAGCCTTATATTATGATCAGTCATGCTTTCATACATAATGAATGTAACACAAAATACAAAATACACTTATATCTTATAATACTGTGAATTGTGAACACTGAACATCGTATCTCTCTTCTTTAGATGTATCGTGCCACATAAAACATAATACATTTATTTCTTTTGGAATAAATAAATACATGTTATATACATATACAGATATATAGGAAATGACTGATTGCTGATTATGGACTGATGAGAAACAGCAAAGAGCAAGAGTACAATGAACGATCCGATGTCGGATCTACTAATGAAGATGCTCTTTAACTGGATTTACTGTAGAATGTAGTATGTAGATCTAGATTCAGGTGACTAGCTATACTGGGCTATAACATAATATAATTATTATGGAGCTACTAGCTAGCAACAGGGTGTAGAGCTTCCGATTTCAATAGTTTTGGTAGGGAGTTCGGATATATATATATATGTGTATAATGCAATGTACAGTGTACAGTCGCTCTCCGTCCTGACACGTGCCTTATTCCTCTTTCTCTATCTCTGGTCTTTTTTTCCTGTGTACTCTATTGCTCCTGCTCTATCGTCATTTCAGTTTCTCAGTATACCTACTTACACTGTGCTACAGCTGAGCCGAGTCTCTTCTGGAAAAACAGCTGATGTATACATGCAGGCATGTATGTATGTATGTAGTTGCCAGAACGTGATGAACATCTATAACCATTTGTATATCATGGACAGTTCAACTCAAAAACACACAATTCTCTCTCTACTTTTCATCTCTGCACATTATACATCCTTCATCCTACATATTTTGCTTTTGCTATCTACATAGAACATACCACATATATATAGCAATTCACGTTTTCAGATAATATTATATATTATGCAACACTACAATATAATATTATATATAGGAAACGTATTGTATATAATATATGATGCATATTATTTTAAAATCCATGTAGAATTTCTTTAACATCATTAATCCTTAATCCTTAAATTATACATATTTATGCAGAAACTTTACTATTCACTGTACAAGAACATTTAAATACATACACAAATACATCTATCGATTATACACATACGTATGTATTTACACACACAAGTTTGCCGAATTTATTTACATAAAGAAAAATAAAACTTCAGCAAACTTTTTCCAAGTTTTTTGTTACTTGATCGAATTAACAAAAAAAATAAAAAATTAAAGAAAGAATTTAAAGTACCGGCAGATCAATAAATATATTACATTGATTTAGATTTTTTATGGTTCATAAAAAATACAGTAGTAAGCTACTTGATTACTTGATACTCCATACTTGATGAGCAAAACATGCACATTAATAATAATTAATTATTTTTACAGATACAGATCGTAAAAAAAAGCTCTCATTTTAAAAGAGAAGTCCGATAATATAGTATCAAACAAGTATTTAAAAGCTATTAGGTACTTTGATTTTTTTGGAAGTATGTTAGATACTCCATGCGTAACACATATAACACATAATATATAATGTACCATCAATATACATAAAATTTGATGATTGTAAAAAAAACAATCTTCCTTCTATAGTTCTATAAAAGATATATAATACTATACTGTATTTTGCACATATGCTTGGATGAAAAAAGAACTCATTAATTCCTATTCCTTATTTCCTATTTCCTACTTTATGCTAATATAATATTGACCGATATCTCAAATAATGATGATGATAATTTCATGATAAGTAGTAAAAGTTTCGTGCTTCGGAATATTGACTTTATACTTTTACAATCACATCAATTTCACAAGTCTTTCTGTGAACTCTCTCTCTCTCTCTCTCTAAAAATTGGATCCATCTGATGGACTCCATTAGCAACCCTGAACTTTAATCAAGGTTCTCACGCACAGTCAAATTTTCCTTCTTTTTTTTTATTTTTATTAAAATATTAAAAAAAAGGAAAAATATTCTTTTTTATTAAAAACAAACTAGAAAAGAAGACAAAAGCCGACGTGATAAAATAAAATATTTGATGAATATGAAAAGTGTCACATTGTTGAATACAGGTATACAAGAGAAGAAATTTATAGCTAGCAAAAAAAAAAAGATAAGAAAAAATAGTAAAGTGGAAATGGATAAAAAAAGAAGCAGAGCATGAGAAGAATAATAATGTCAATGATGGTGATGACATTTCCTTTCTTTTTCATACTATTGAGAATTGAGAGTGAAGATCTGGATTTTAGAGTACATTGAAAGAACAGGAACAAGAACAAGAAGAAGAGGAAAAAGTAGGAAAGAAGTTCCACCAAGTCCCCACCATCATTGCACTGACTTAATAAAAGTTTGGCTCGTGGCAAAAGGTACAAGAGCCTCCGTCCGTAACCTACATTATTGCAATGAACGCACTGGAAGCAGGAAAAGAAAGAGGGCAATATCTGGTGACTTTGGTTACAGTTTGTGCGTTCGCTCTCTCTCTCTCTCTTCTCACTCAGCTGAGGAACCGAGCCCCCTCCCTAAAATGTCCCACTTACATCCCCGCTATCCTACTTTCTCCTACCCACACTCTTGATTTCCCTTTCTCTGAGTTTCCCGGGTTTCCAAGTCGCCTCGTGTTCGCCTTTCTTTCCTCACACACACACGCACTCTCTCACTCTGTCTTTTACCAACTTTCACTCTTCCAACAATAAAGGAGTTTCTATTGGAATTTTACAGGATGGATACATGGTTTTTTCACCACTAAAAAAACTTTCACCTATTCTACCTATCTATCTTTCTTTCTAATGTAAGGTACTGTACTATAATTTAGATGATGTTTGCCTACAGCAATATTATCTTATTAATAATAGGATATATTATGGGAATGCGTGTTCAGTAATAAAAAAAATATATAATGAACAAAATAACTATACTAATGATGTAAATCCTCATTATTCAAGAAAATTCTAGACTAATACTATAGTAAATAATGAAATATATACCGTGTACATTATTATTCTTAACAATCTATCATTAACTTAAATAAATATATTCTAGAAATGAAATAAAATTTCTGAAACAAAAAACTCTTACCTTAATTCCTTCAAAAAAAATTTATTGTCTCAAATAGAACCGACTTTACTTGAATATCCTTCGAATGAATTTCCTTGTTGTTAACTGTTCAAACACAAATGGAGAAATGTTGAGGTATTATATACTTAAACAATTATATATATAATATGCTTTACTTTATAATAACAACCGTTAATAGTTAACACTACTACTGAGCTTGAGGAAATTATTATTATTATTATTGAAAGAAGTGTATTTCCAATGTTCTTCTCGGTAGCAGTATATTAACGCAGCAACCTTACGCACAAACGTCTGACACCAAATGAAAGTAGTAGTAGTCTTCCAAGAACTGTGCATGTAGCACGCACTGTCACACAAAAACCCGGCAAGTTGTTCAAAAGCAAGATAAAATACCCCACTCCCCATCGATTTTGATACGTCATACAAAAAAAAAATAAAATAAAAATGTACTAACAAGGAAAAATAAAACTTAATTAAATAGTCATTAAAAGAGGTTATATAAATTATGAGTAACACATATTCAAATAAACTCTAGCGCTATGGTATATTATAGATATTACGCACACACATGTTATATTATGACAGTTGTATGCTTACATATTATATGTGCACAAATTCTATTGTAAAATAACATGCAAAATAACTCATCCCAACTGTGAACTAGATATTGATAACAAAATACTCCCCAAAACTTAATGTAATATAATAATAATATGTAGGCAATCGAACAAGCTGATGGTGCTCTTCAAACAAATATTATACGTGCATAGTTGGTTTTATAACTCATGTTACTATATTACATATTACTAATTGTCATGAGTGTAGATAATGAGCAGACTGAATAAATATTGAAAAAGGGAGTCTATCGCTACAATCAACAAAATCGTGTAATAACAAACAACACTGTAACCTTTTTTTTTGTACTATAAATGCATATAATATCTATAAAAAATAAAAAACAAAATAAAAATAATAAAAATTAGTCCCTATTATTTGCAAACATATGAGAAAATGTATCCAAATATATTATATGAACTTTGAATGCTCATGATTTCATTGACGTTTTTTTTGTAAGCTGTTATTTTACTACTTTAAGTTTTAAATTGTATGTACGCTTGCTTATGTAAATGTACATTATATCAACGTCATAATAAATCATCCGCTGATTGATTTTAGTAGTAGTAATTTTTAGATTTTATGGACAACACGGAGTCATTTTTATTTGTCAAAAAAATGAATTTCATCTCATGTGTCAAAATAATCACAAGTTTTAATTTGTAGTTTTTCATAATGAAATTTTGTTTGGGAAAATTAAATTTGTATTGTAATTATATTAAACTTTTATAATATTATACATTATACAGTTCACATATAATAATAATAATAAGCACATTTACATGTGAAATGAATATGAAATAATAAACATTTTAGATTATAGATTATATTAAAGTACTATGTAACAAGAAATAGAAAAGGTATCCAGAAAACTAATAATAATTGTAAACAGTCATTTAAATAATGTATAATCATCAACAGCTGATTACGAAATTCATTGAGAAATGAACAATAATTCAGTTACCAGTTTACTTATTTAGTATTGCGTACAGTTGCAATAATATAATAATATTACTTTGCCACAACTCTTTCATTTAAAATTGTGAAATGAGTGTCCAATGTTTAAATTAAATACTATTTTTAAAAATGTATTGTTTGTAATAATATAGTGTACATTACAAGAGACCAGTAATATTTGTTTTAGTGTAAATTAGAAATTCTTGATTCAACACATATTATGCATTTTTTGAATAATATTATAGTACATTTCAAGAATATTACTGCAAATGAAATTGAATCGAATTAATAATTTAAACCATCAAATATTACAAAATATTATACTACAAGGGTATTTTTTTTATAGACTAAAAGTAAAGGTACTATCTTTGAAGAGAACGTAATAAGATTATACGCGCAATTTGTATAAAAAGTTCTGTTTTTTTTGACGAATTGTGATGATGATTATTATACCATTTGAATGTTTTTTGAATGATTTATGATTTATTTTGTATAATATATAGCAATAATTATTATTGTTTACCATTATTATTGTAGAAGTTACAAATTGTATTGTTGACAATTATAAAATTATGGTGATAGCTTGAGATTTTTTTTATTTCCACCCTTTTCTCCATTTTTCAGCAGCTGAAAATTCTGTCATTCCTTTACCGGAAACACCACAAGTTCCAACTCCAACTCTTCCTCCAACAGTCTCAGGAGAAGCAAATATACTCTTTTTCTTGTTCATTAATCCCTTCTTTGCCTATGACACAACAAGATATATATATATATAGTTGAAAATCATTTTTATTTAGAAACAATAATAATAATTGTTTATAAATAATTATTATAATAAATGTAATAGTAAAATGATATTTTATTTATAGTGCAGTATATACATGGTTCATTATTCAGAAAACTTACAGAAAAGTTTATCCATTTTTTCTTATCTTTTTCTCGTTCCTTTTCTTGTTCTTCAACTCTAGCTAATTTCTTTTGTTTTCGTTTCTTTAAATATTCTTTTTGCTTCAGTAGAGCTTGTTTCCTGTTGGTAAAAATAAAATATAAATAAATAATAATAATAAATACATTTTAAATTTTTTTTTTCTTGTGTATCCATCTATAATAATTTTGAATAAATAAGAATGAAATGAAAAGATAAAAATAATGAAAAATAAAAATATTAAACGGTTAATAAGAACAGAATATTGAGTATTAGAAATTAAATATTATATTAAATACCTTTCAGCAATAGTTTCTTTAGGGGCTGAGCGTTTGGTTGCTCCACTAGAGGAAGGGGTTTCGGTAGAGGATGAGCCGGCATAACTAGAACCTTTACTACTGCTAGCAGTATTTGCAAGAGGTTTTAGTTGTGATAGTTCAATTACTTCTCCATGAGCATATGCCACAAAACCCACACTGACTTTTCCCTCCGCATGAATTTCTTCAATAACGGCTTCATAATGTTTTCCATCTTCCGACCATGGTGCCAGGCATTTGTCTCCAACTTGCCATTCTCTCTCATCTATTAGCACATATCATTTTTTTTTGGATTATTATTTAAGTATACACATATGAATTAAAAGATGATATAATTCTTCATGTCACAAATGTCTGCGGAAAGAACAAAAATGATTCCAACTACAAAGTAAATTTTTACCATGTGTATAAAATATATTTTATTATTATTATGTATTTCAAATATAAATAATCAACAGAGAACAATATTGATAACAGTATAGAGTTCAGTTAACTGATTATAAGAATAAAAGCTAGCAAAGAGTGTACTTTTAACTTTTAACATCTAAAAGTACACAAAAAGGATTATAAAAAATAAACTGTTATTGATAATAATTATTGTTCTCTATTTATTATTTTATTCATCCAATATACATTTATTATGTATGTATCCGCTTTTACCTTGTAAATCATCCTCTGGAGAGGTATATCCTATTTGTTGTGTAAGTAATTCTTTGGTTAATTCAATAACTTCTTCTAAATCTTTTTTTAATTTTAGTAATTCTTCATTATCTGGTTGTGAAGTCAAGGCTGCATCAACCTATAAGTATTTTGTAAAATTGAAAATAATTCACATTAGATTTTAGTAAAGTACAAAGTTATCAAAATTACATGATATTGTGATATTTTATGCAAATGTTTACCTGTTGTAGTTGTAGATAATAGGAATCTAAATTAGTTTGAACGTCGTCTGCCATTATAATATTACAATAATAATAACAAGTAATTAATATGTAAAAAATTAATGAATTTTGTACAAATATCTGTTTCACAACTTTTTCTTATGAAAACTTACACCAAAATATTTCTAGTTTGTCTTTCCTATGTGTATTTCTTTTCCTATATTATTTAGCACAGAAAAAAATATAATAGTAACACTTTTTGATATTTTTTTTAAATACAAAATATCACCAACTTCAATTAAAATTTTACCTTTTTTTTTTTACTAAACTTTTTCCAGTTTTTTCAACTTTCGACAATTTTCGAAAATTCGCAAATTCAAAAGTTACCTCGTAAGTCGTGGCAGTTCTTTGAAATTTTCAATAGGTGGCTCTTCACACTCAAAAAAACGAGTTGCGGCAGGAAAATATTTTCCAGTGTTTTTTTTGTGCATCTGGAGAATCTTTTGATGAGAATGAATGAAAAAAATGTCTTTTTCAATATTTACAGTACTTTTATTTAGTTGAAAAATTCTGTCAATCACCATCAAAAACTTTTGACAAATGTCTATCATCAAAGTTGTCATTGATTCATTTTTTTTCTACAACAAAACTTTGTTCATGTATTTATTGAGATATTACACACTTTTATTTATAGTCTTGTATCTGTGTTAGTGAAATGTTAAGAGTGCAATTTTTATTTATAAACAGTAATGATTAGCAAATAATATGGCCTTATCAATTTACTTTTCTAAATGACATGTCAATTTAAAAAATATATATTTATGTATATTTAATTTGCAACAAATTTTGTACCGTCGCAATTTACATGTGGTTTTCATCTTCATAGTTTCTTTTTGATAAGAAAATTCATTTCCTTGTAATCAGAGGCATTCAGCAGTTTATATAATATTCTTTTTGATATAGTACACATGTGCTTCACCATGTGAATTTAATGCCATAAAATGGCACGATACAGATAAAAGATAAAAATACAAAACTTTTTTTTTCAAAAATTAAAAAAAAAATACAACTAGATATTTTTCCCACATTAAGTATGCAGTGTGGATAATGATGTGAGAAAACTAGACTACTTAAAACTTAAAACCTCTCTAATTACAATGCAAAATGCAAATATATTATTGCTATTATACATTATACACAGCTTTTGTAATGTGTCAAAAAATTACTTTTGTGATCCGTATAATATTGTTTGAAAACTTTTGAAACAATACATTGCTTTCATTATATTTATCATTTAGGTATTACTGTGATGTGTGTATGTGTGTACTAATTAGACGTCACACATACAAAACCACAGGTTTACTTGAAAAAGTGCAAACAAAACAGTTTTTGGCATCTCTTTTTTAATAATTGAATATGTACATGTACAATTTTGTCTATATGTATTTTAAAAATGAGGAAGAGCTGAAAGCTATAAAACCTAAACATTTAATGAAATAATTGAATAATTGACTTAAACGTTTTAAACATTTTCAATTATTACGAGTTTAGAGTTTGGAATTTGTCTAAATTTTGCTTCTTACATTTTACCGACGAGTTTTTGTTTTTTGTACTTAGTTGCCAATTAGTGTAATTACGTGAGACAAGCATGTGCTTGGTATGAATGTACAATATACAAATATTATGTTATACCTCATTTGTATAATGTATTGGCAATTAAAACACAAAATGCAGAAAATGAGCGAGATAGAACAAAGAAAAAGAGAAGGTCCAGCGAACTAAGTACATTACATACATAAATATTGTACATAGTGTTATGTCTTATGTCTAAGAATGTCTACATACTTTTTAGCAATCAAAACTATAAAAAACACCTCCTGGTGTTATATAACGACGGTGATACGGTTGACTTATTATTTATCACACTACAAACAATGTTAATGTGAAGGGAAAAGAAAAAGGAAACACAAGACAGCACATTAACACAATGTAAAATTATCCACGTATAGACATAGAACAACAAGTTAAGGAACTTTTAACGGGCGAGAACCGGAGAAAAACGAAGAAGAAGAAAGTCATGAAATGCAGTCATTTTTTAATAAAGTAGTTTAGAAAATGCACAGATATGATCAAAAGAGGAAATTATCCATCCTACAGTAAACAAGATAGGAATAAATACATAATAATTGATCAAAGATATTATATACAAAATATCTATAACATATTTATAAAAATCCAACAAAACTGTATAGTACATACTACATGAAAATATATATAATGTACAAAGTATTTTCTATTAGAGGTATAAGAAAGCGACATCGGAAATCAAAAAGGAATGCGTAAACATGTACAAAAGTGATGCGTGTGAGAGTACAAAAAAAAGGAAAAAGAAGAGGCGTGAGGTTCCAAGCTCTTAAAACAAGAAGAGAGAAGAAGCATAAATACACATATACTATAATATTGTATGTAATCATGTTCTTAATATGTAATTACAACATATAAATTATAAATAAAAAAAGTATCATCATGATCATCATCATTACTTGTTATAATATTCCCTGGTTCCTTTTTTTTCTCTCATATTTTATATTTACGCTTGTCATAATTCATAATTCATAATATGATTACGTTTATCTTATAAAACGTCTTGTAAAATATAATTTATAAAGTTAATCAATAGCGTAAAAATTTTGTGTAGAAATATAATATAGGAAAATTAAGTACTTTTCTCCTCTAATTTTTTTTAATACTTTTGCCTTTGAACTTTACTAAAAACTTCTTTGTTCTTTGTGTTCTTGTGTTGCCTTTAAATTTGCTGCTAATTGATAAATTGAGTGTACATTATTATGTTACACAACACACAAAACACAGAGTACACACATCATATAAACTGTAAACAGTGAATAGTGAACAGAGAACAGAGATCACAAGTATACAGCATGATATCTATCTATCTATCTATCTATATTTACAGTATATATGTACAGGGGAAAAGAGAGATAGATAAAACAAAAAAAAAGTTTGACTGACTGTGTAAAATATTTTATGACTCGGCATTTAAGTGTATATAAGTAAAAGAGCACACACATAATTTACTCTCTCACTCGTGTGTGCAGTGTGCAGTTATGGCTGAGTCTAAAAAGGAAACTTTTGACTTGATTATACGATTTGATGGTTTTGAGTTTTGAGACTGGACCGAGCTCATAAAAATCCCGTCTGTTCATTTTTCATTCAGACTTCAAATCCATCTCGATTTTCTCAATGTAAACCTACATGTATATATACTATATATGTATTTCTCTTCCTCTCTTTTCCCTTGAAGAATATTGAGTTTCAATGTGTCATGTGTAATGTGTAACATAGTCTTTGACTCTCAACTCTCAATATCACTGAAAAGTCTAGATAATACCTGTTACAAGCAAATACATGCATGTCTAATATGCACAATACTTGTGTGTAATTTTATTTAGAGCCTATAATATACTATACATACAGCATTTTACGAACAAAAAATTTCTACAAGAATAGAATTTACAGAAAGAAGCATATTATAGGAGTGTGGAGACATATATAAAATATAGAAAATAGAGGGAGTGTGTGAGAAATGAGAAAATAAAATCCGTGGTATAAATATTTTGATTCTCGTTGAATTCTGCCCGGATCTTGTAGAGGAAGAAAAACCGACGACCGACGACCGACAACATGACAAATCCGAAATATATAGGAGAAAAGGAAAAATGTTATTTAGCCCCACACATCTCAAATCCATAAACACACGCTACTACTATCTAGTTAAACATATCAAAGTTCAAGTTGTTCTTTAAAGATTTGAAGAATTTCAAAAGCGCAAGGAAATAAAAAAAAACCTTCACATGGAAAATGGAAAAACGGGAAGCAAAAAAAAGCTTTAAAATGACGAGATGACTAGATGAAGACGCAAAAGACGTAGTCTTTAACCAACGTATTGAATATACCTAGAATATATTATATAGTGTAAATTTTGTACACAATACACTACTAAAATGCGTAGGATCTAGGATCATTTTTAGTTTTCATGAAAGACGAATGCATGCGATGAAGAGGAAAAATTGGGATGTATCTCACCAGTTTTTTTTTTCGTTTTATTTTTGAACCTACTATTTTTAAATGAATTTGCTTCAAAAGTTTCAAGCTCCAACATTTCCAAGCTTCCATCTTTTTACTTTTTACACAAGTAAGCATAGACATTAGACACATTTACAATTTACAGGATACAGTGAAGGCAAAACCTAACCATAAGCTAATGCCACTTTGTGATAAGAAAACTTTCAATCTTTCTCGACTAATAACTACAAACTGTATTCTAGACTCTAGACTATTCCGTCTACATTGCACATTGTACATATACGCCTACTGCATGTGCTACAAATTAATTTATACCGTAATTTATACATTGAAAATTGAAACTACTCCTCTTCAACTTAATAATGAAAATTAATGTTGATAAACAGACCATCTAAATATGTACAATGTACAATGTATGCATAGAAAATAGAAATGTACAATATACACATTCAATATTGAGAGCTGAGATCATGTCAAAACTGTACACATTATGTAGTCTAAAATGACGTTGACATGATATTTCAGTCACTTGTAGTCAGTAGTCAGATAAAAGAACATGGAACATCTACTACACGAATAGTAACATGTGTATTGATATTTTGGCAAAATTCATGTCATTCGATATTCGATATGATGTGATGTGATATGATACATCAAAGAATGACATGGTGAGCATTTGTTCCATTGTTATACTATCGAGTCATCGAATCATCATCTTGATCCACAAAAAGTGAGTCAGATAACTTTTTCTCCCCTTTGACTTGAGACTTGAGACTCTTGAGAGTCGAGAACATTATTATTATTATTATCATTACTATCCGTATGAACATGAATTCATCCATTCCTGTCCACTGTCCATATTTATATGTGTAGTCGTGTATATTATATTATATTCCAGATGATTATTTCATTTCATTTGAATTTGAATTTTCATCCAAGATTTATGATCACTATCATTACAATTACTACTACTTATCCTTTATCCTTTATCCTGTGTAGTTTATATTATGTGCTGTGTGTGAGATGAATATACATAAGTCATAAGTTGGACACATGTAACTAGTAACTAGTCTCTACATAATACTACCTACATAAATGTAAATTGTAAATGTATCTCTGATAAAAAATTGACCAATAAAAAGAGTGATGTAGTGAATAGTGAAGAATGAAGAATAGCCGAGGGATTAACACCTTATGGCATCTCACTCGTCCATTTTACTTTGGTCATGTCAATTTATTATTATCATTTTGAATGACTGTTTACCATTTACCATTTACCATTTACTATTTACTACTACTACTACTATTACTTGAGCTTTATACTCTTTACTTTTTGCTTTATGAATGGAATAGGGAATGAAATCCAACCGACCTATGAAGGATGAAGGATATACCCTTCATTATTATAATACACTATGAACTAGGATGTTATTCTGTTGAATGCTGAATGTTGAATATTCTTCTTTTTATTATTCCTGATTATTTATGATACACAATACACAATATAATACACAGATATCTCTCCTAAATTCCAATGCTTGTTCAATATATCAACATGTTTTATCTTATATCTGATTCATCCATCCATCGATGTTTTATATTTTGTATTCATTGATCTCTAATCCCCGTGCACTCATATCTCATATCATTTATAGAAATACAAATACAGAACAGAAATTCTCCCTTTTTATAATACATGTAGGAAAAAATGCCGAGTATAGTCATATAAAATAACAATGACAAAAATATAGTATATATTATGAATTAGTATGAATTTTGTTCTCTCCATTCTCTATGATCCATGATACCCTCTTCAGCCAAATTGTATAAAATTTTCTAGTCCGGACTCCGGACTCTGGAGTCTGGAGCAAACGGCAAAGGAGAGAATAAATAGGGTTGCATCTAAGGGGAAATTATATTATTATGTCGTAATCGGGGACTGATATACATAAAAAAAAGAGGACTGTTGAACGGTGACTATTAACTACATGCATGACATGCAATATGCATGTATTATGAATATGTATGCACGCATGTATGTGTTTGGTTGTAAGTGTGTAAATAATCGGCGTATAAAAAGTTTGTACAGTTGTCGGTCTCGTTTCATTTGAGACATATTATTACTTATTACACGTACATATACATTATACATTATACCTACATGCACATACTATTTACTATACATTATATACATTTTGCATCCCATATTATAAAATGAATATGATATGAATAAAATTACGAGTAGGAAAAGTAACATGGAATGACTGGGTGAATATGAGTGAATAAAACTTGGGAATACGTGTCGGTGTCGGTGTCTACAGCATAAAGTATAAAGTATAGTATATAGTATAACATGTACGGTATACAGTCATTTGATGTCGTTAATGAAGAGGCTAGATTTTGTATGTACGTTGAATGTATTTAGAACGTAGACTGTAGACTGTAGAATGTAGAGTGTAGAGGGTGATGTGGAGGAAGAAGTGATAGTGAGGATAATAATGGGTCTAGTTGACATTTTGAATGAATGTGACCCCAATCATATATGAAATGAGCCAAGTGGGAAGAAAATGAAATGGAATCCATTCCCTGGTGGTTTATGTGTTATATGTTCCATCTATATTCTGTATTCTATATATATCAAGTATTCAGCTACTGTGAACTGCGATATTTTCCACCGCCACTTGAATTGCATAGAGTAGTTTCTCTCCTCACTCATCTTACGCCATGCTAAACCACACCAGTCCATACTTCATACCATATCATACCCGCCTTCCCGATTTAATAAAGCCTACACATTTTATCCAGTTTTATCCAGACTCCAGACCCCAACCAGAATGAAGAGGCAAAGGACGGAACGAACATGCGAATCAAAATGATCTCCCCAGTTCACTCACACACACTTTCTCTCTCATTCTCCACTTGAATATTTTCCTATATGTATTCCATATTACTTATTACATATTACATATTCACCGCCAACCGCCACATGAAGACATTTGACCTTTATAAAACCCTCACATAATCATGATCATAATATGTAGACATCATCATCAGCATCATCATCATCATCATCAACTCGGTAATCATAATCATATCACACTGGGAAAACTTTCATAAAATATTAAATAAGTTGTCAATCGAAATTTGAATTCCAATTTTAGATAGTATTATTAAGGTGAAAGCACAGTACACCGTACATAATACATAATAAATAATAATACTATATAAAAGCTATACATACACATAATATTATAGTTTATAGTGGTTGTATTATGAACATATCAAATATCAATCTTATCTAAAATAGGATTTTATATTTTACATTACACTGTACACTGTATGTACTTTGAACTGTAATGTTACGTAACTTTTAAACACGCGGCGTACGGCGTGCAGCGTACATTGTACATTCTACAGTAGATATGCAAATGAATAATAATCAGATGATGACTATTATAATAGAGATGAATTGACGAGATGAAAAAATCAGCTTCAGCTTCAGTAACAGCAGCATATTACATATTAAATATGTAGATATGTACATCCATAATCCGCATCTGCAATCAAAAAGTATACATGAATAAATCTAACACGTACTGTGGACTGTGTAATTATTATACATACATAAATAAAAAATATTATCTGAGATATAAATAAATAAATAAAGAGACGAAAATCTGATTAAAAACATGCATGAGACATGATATTCATGTAGTATGCAGTATGTAGGTGGTAGATGTATTACAAATAATCAATATCAATATTTAAATAAAATGGATAAAATAATAATAATAATAATGCTACTATTGACTCTACACAATGTTTTGATATGGTATATCATCCATCATTGATCATTGCTCATTGATCAAAAATAAGTATTATACATGAGTAAAGTAAAAAATAAAAATCCCTGCTTCAAATTTCAAACACAAGTCATTTAGTAAGAGTGATGAGTAGGTAAAAATAGTTGAAGATAATTGGTATTGTAATTCGATTGTTGTGTCGTTGAGAGAACTAAGAGGAAGAAGAAAAAGGGAGATGAGCAGTAAGGGAGAAGAGAGGATGAGCAGACTGACTTGCAATAAAATTAATTATGCCGTCAATCAATGTTTGTGTATGTAGTATGTATTATGTATGTATAAGTGTATGAGCGTCCGCTCCATGTCTGTGTGTAAATGTAGTGTGTGTGTGTTTGTACTTTTTTGTGATTGAATTGATGAGTTAGCTGTTAGCTCTCTTGGTCTCTGGTCTCTGGGTTTGTTGAGGTGTAAATGTTTGGTAATTTGGGCTGGAGTATACAACATCCACTGAGATTCATTATGGAGGTGGATGAGGAATATATAGAGGTGTCAATTGACCAATTAAGAGCACAACACACGAGTAGAACCGAAATTCTGATATCACCTCCTCCCTCCATCACCCATCCTCAACCTAGGCCACATCCTCCTATACCTCCTATTTCTGAAAATCCGCCTCTAACTCCGCCGTCCCAAGACACTTGTCCAACCAACGCTACAGCACAGCAAGGCAAGGCAAGGCACTGAGAGGGAGAGAGACGAGAGTAAAAATCCAAATGTATTATATTCCTACTATCTACACTCTAAATTCTACACTGTAAAATATACACACAAACACTTACTTGGTTATACACGGACGAAAGCACTACACTACCACCAGCAACCAACAACCAAGTAAAACCCAAAATCTAAAATCTCTCTTCAGTCCGAAACCAACAACAACCTAACAAACACATTACGAACAAATTACCCTCACTTAATTCTCATTAACACATCAAATAATACTGATCTCACTCACTTTAGCACTCACTAGTATCCATCTCTCACAACGCCACACAACTCC
The DNA here is from genome assembly GCA_019776565.1 of Sminthurinus signatus. Taxonomy (NCBI): domain Eukaryota; kingdom Metazoa; phylum Arthropoda; class Collembola; order Symphypleona; family Katiannidae; genus Sminthurinus; species Sminthurinus signatus. The sequence continues at coordinate 68,512 of JABASP010000098.1, forward strand.
AAACTCGCCATCTCGCTTCCTACTTAATTACAATACACAATACACAAGGATACTATACTTAAAGTTAACTAACAATATTCCTAACAAATATTACAAATATAATATTTATTTATCTCATCTTCTAAGTTCTACGTGGAGTTTTGATTTTTGAGGTGTAAAAAATATTGTGAAATCATATTTATTTATTAGTTCATCATTCCTGCAATCATTGGGGTGTTTTAGTATTTCTAAAAAGTAATGTTTGTACTATTTGAATAAAAGATAAAAGTACAAGTAAATAAAAGAAAATCAATCAACAATATGTGCCAGTGTTTCTCATCAACTTTTATTCTTTTGGACCAAGTTTTACCAAAACAAAACCCTCGAGAACAAAAAGAACTTATCTTAATCCACGCCGGATCATTGTCAACTAGTTTGAGTTTTCCTGGAGCTGAAGTTTCAGTTTCATGGAACGGAAGAAACTGAAAGTTGTGTAATCCGTAAACCATAAACCGTAGTAGTATTTTTACCAGAGTATAATAAGAAAATAATCCAGGGTTATACAAATGAAGAAGGACGAAAAGGATAACGATAATCTAGTGTATGTATACGTATATTTTGTGGATTTATAACTAACCAACGGATACAAATATTATTACTTACTACTCGTCCATGTTCCACGTGTGTTCAAACAAAAGTAAAAAAGTAGTGTAGTAGTCTGTGTTTAATATTTAAATTTGTGTTATTGTATTTTCGTGTTCCTTACCATTGACAACCGTCGTCATCCATATAAAAATACTATACAAATGCTTTCTGGATTTTCGGAGGAAATTGGATTGAAAAGTGTGAATAATATTGCTAAATTGATAAATGTGTGTGAGAGTGACTAATAGAATCTAGTAGAAGCTATTAGAAAGTACTTGATAGTACTCATAGTTTTTTTTTTTTTGAATTGAGAGGAAATTTGACTAAAAAAATTATTATGATGCCGTTGGCACCTACAACAACTGAAATTCCGGCGGCGCACCGTCCCAAAATAGGCTTTTCGATTGACTCGATCGTCGGTGGCGGTAAAAAGAGTCGATCGGAAACATCCACTCCACCCCTATCGTCACCGGAACCCTCGTCAACAGATAGTCTCGCCCTAAGTAAACTCATAAGTCAACATCATCTACACCACCATCATCACCATCTCCTCCATCATCATCATCAAAACAATAGAGATGGTCGAGATAATCGAGATATTCGAGAAACTAATGCCAATAATACCAATAATAATAATCATAATAACAGTAATACTAGAAATAGTAGTAGTCCAAATAGTCACCATCATCATCATAATCATCATCCTTTGAATCATCATCGACTCTCCTCTTCTTCCAATAATAATTCCAATAACTCAAGTCCAATTCATCATCCCCAACATGAACTACCAACTACGACAACCACATCCACCACGCCAAATAGTAAATCACCCAGTTCACCACCTCCTAGTAGTAACCATCATAATAATAGTAGTAGCAACAACCACAACAGTAACAATAATAACAATAATATTGTTTTCTCAGCATCTAATCATCTATCCTCACCCACACCCACGTCACATCATGGCCCGCCGGATCAAATGTCACATGCTGCCGTGGTTGCAGCTCAAGGCGGAAATCCTCACCTCCCCCCTCAATTTGCTTCATATCCACCCGGATTTTTGCAAAATTTTGCAGCCGCCGCCGCCGCTGCAGCCCATCATCATCCCGGGTTACCTTGGATGCAAAATATGCCCCCACATCACCCACCGCCTCACCCAGCTCATCCTCATGCATCTCATCCTCTCTATCCTTGGCTCCTTGCCAAACACTCGAGACTTTTTCCTCATCGTTTTGGTCCAGGTGAATATTATTCTGATTTTTATTTCTCTATGTATAAAAATATACTTTAATATCTTTAATCTTGTCATAGTCATGTTATTCAAGTATTTACTTTTGTTTAGGCTTGTAATTGTAGAATTCTATAGTAAAAGAAAGAGCTTTTTACTTTTTACCCCGTTTCTATTCATGTGTGTTTTTAGGCCAGATTAACTAATCTTTAATCTTTTATAAATCCTAATTACCGTTTACCTTTTACCACAAAAAGGGTTTATAAATCTGTGTAAAATAATTATGAAAATAAGGCTAATGACTAATGTGTGGTAAAATCTACCTAGAAATCAAAATAGGGTCATTAGAGTTTAAAATTTAGATGAGATTTTCTACTCTGTTTTTCATTTTATACATAATAATTTATAATTAGAGTACATTTCATACATTGTACGTTGTGTACGTGAGAAATAGTAAAAAACATGTCGTGTTTGCATAATTTTCACATATGGTGTGCAAAGTTTCAAACTCTGTGTGTATTTTGTATAGCTTTTGTTTATGTATAAAAGGTGTACTTTTGCGTACAATTCAAAACTCAAACCTCAATATTGTGCAATGTAATTTAATGAGATTTTTTTTCTTTCCCTTATTTTTTATACATGAAATTCACAAAGGACCAGAATTACCGGGATTTTTACTTCAACCCTTCAGAAAACCGAAACGGATACGAACAGCATTTAGCCCGTCTCAACTCCTGAAACTTGAACACGCTTTTGAACGTAACCACTATGTTGTTGGAGCGGAGCGGAAACAACTTGCCAATTCTCTCTCTCTAACCGAAACTCAAGTAAGTGAGCATTTTAATCTACTTGTCCCGGCGTAAATGACAACATGTCATCGTCATAATCTAATCGATAGAGTAGAAATAGAAGTAGATATAGGGAACAGAGAACAGAGTATATTATGTATTATGTATTAGGTATTTTATCGTGAGCCGTGAGCCGTGAGTAGTTGTGCACTGTGCATTCTGGATGTGTGTGACTGATTGTGTGAGTCTATTACAGAGTTTACAGTCTACAGAATCTACACAATAGCAACTCCTTCAAACTCTTTATCACCCTCTAATTAAACCTTTTAACTTTCCTTGGTTTTCCTGCTCCCCGTCTCTCTCTATATTTAAATTTATAAGTTATACGTTGTACAGATACGTCAACCGTATACATAATAACAATAATAATAATATTATGTAGATATTTCTTTGTGTCGCATTCAAAACACTTTTTCCAAAAACTGTAGTATACACTATTAATTGTAAGATACAGCATATACTTCCAAAACTGAATGCTCAAAACACAAAGCTCCAAGCTCCAACCACACGTATTTACTAATAATGCTCAAATTTTTTACGACTCGTACTAATAGCTCATAATATTATACCTAAAACAGAGGAATATTAGTGCTGTTATTACTACCACGACTATAATTATTACTCTTATAATAGATCTTTATATAATATTAATATGATGTAGTGCACACCGAGAGTCCCGAGCCCAATGTATAATCACAGTAATAATAAGCACGTACTTGTTTGTTGTTAGTTGTTAGTACTTTTTACTCTCTTTTTTTCTTAATACTTAATACTTGTCGTGTGTATACATGTCACGCTCGTTATTTCCTTAATATTATTACTCTTACTGTTTTATACTTTAGTAGTTGTGGAGACCTGCTATTGTATTTATGTATTTATGACGAGTTCTTTGGACATTTTATGAGCTTATGATACCCGGTTCCTTACTTAAGTTCCGGCTCCTTTTCTTTTCTTTCCTATTCTTTCTCTACCATTTCATTTTTCCTTTTTCCTTTTCTAGTTCGTAGCTCATATTTATTCTATCCACTTTTTTGTATGCTCTATGCTCTTGTTATTTCATTTTGTATTGTATTTGCATACTTATTGTCAGAGGTAGAGGCAGTTCAGTTTTCATTTTAGCTCATATAGAAACTAAATGGCGTCCTATAAAATTGGATTTTAACACACGAGGAAAGTTAATTTGACGTCCCATTACACATAACATATTACATATTTGAGGAAAAAGTTGGTGCTTTATTATTTATTATAATAAATACCTCAATGTCGCTCATTTCAGACTAATAGCATGTCAAATCCCATGAAAGTTTGAGTAAAAGGTAAAAGTAAAAGCACGAGTGTAGAATGTTGAACGTTGAACGTAGAGAAAGGCGGTGGAAAAATTATAATGCTACTTTTCTTGTCCATCAAAGAAAGGAAACACACGGTATCAAATATGTACAATGTACACTGTTCACTGGCCACCAAACACTAAATACTAAATACCAGACCGACATAATTTGTCATGATTAGCATTCCGTTTTGCTACTTAATAATGTTTTCGTAATGTGTGATGTGTGATCCAACTTGTCACAGCTAAATCAATATTACACTAGAAAAGAATTCCAAATTCCAGAGTTCTTAATTCTGACAATAGAATACAAATGTTTACTTCAGAAAAGACAAAAGGTTTTACATCTAGTAAAATCCGAAAAAGAAGTGATAAAATTTTAATGTGTGTCTAACAAATTCTTTTTTTCTATTTTCTAGGTAAAAGTGTGGTTTCAAAATCGTAGGACGAAGCACAAGAGGACGGAGAATGAAAGAATAGAAGAAGGAGGGGGAAGTGGTAATAAGTCTGGAAATAATGGGAATTCTTCGGGTTCAAATATGTCAAATGGAAACTCAATCTCTGCGGACTCCTCCACACGTTATGTGGACGAGAGTGAAGATGAAGAAATCCTCATGGACGAGGAAATGACGGACGATGAGGATGAAGAAATGATGCAACGAGCATCCAAGTGACTCTAAAACTACTTATATAAATATTATTATACTATATTAGACTAAATATTATATTATAGATATAAGTAGGAACTAAATAGGCATACTGTAGATATTAGATATCCACACGACGATGATTACGATACCATATACCATATATTATGCAAAATGCAAAACTAGACTATACTATTATAAATTATAAACTATTAAACTGTAATATATATTCATATTGCATATAACTCTCTGTATACTGTATACTACAGTCTACAGTACATATGAATATAAATATCTAAGTCCTATAAATACATATACATATTTGCATATTAATTAGACGTACATGTTTATAAATGACATCTTTCTTTCTCTCTCTCTCTCTCTCGCCTCCATCTTAGAAGATAGAAGATATTTGGCAGCGGAAAACAAAAATTCATGAAACTTTTTAATGAAAAAAGTTTTCCTAGCTACTAAAATCTAAAATTATTCCTATTATTATTATTATTATTAGTATAGGAGTAAAAAAGAATGATTTCATCCGACAAATTTTGTAACATAGAAAATACCAGGAAGAAGAAAAAGTTCAAAACAAAAAACAGTACATTGAAAATTCAAATGTGTTATGTATTATGTGTACTTTTATTACTTATTACATAAAATTAGAAGGAAATCATGTCTACAAAGAAAGAAAAATGACATTTTTCAACTCTTTTTTGTGAGTAAATAGTTAATACAGAAAGTACACACTACACATAGCACACAGACTTATTAAAGTGAAAAATGTGTACCACGCAAACCAGAACAAACAGAGTGAACAAAATAATTTATTACTTCAATATATCGTAAGAGAGGAAAAAATACAAAACACAAAACCAACAACATTATTACTAATTACTCATGACTCTCTCTCTCTCTCTCTCTGTTGTTCTCTATTTCCCTCGCATTAGTTTCTACTCTCCCTCTCACAGTGAATGAATATAGGGGAAACAAAATGGTTCATATCTCAAATGGACATGTGTATCAGTAATACAGATACAAGATACAAAAGTATTATGTATTGTGTGTAGTTGGGGTTTGGGGTACATATTACATATACAAATAATTAATCATACGCTTGTTTTTTTTCATCACTTGGCGTTCTAAATACTAAAATACGTATACAAAGAAATCATTGATGTATCGGTATTTTAAGAGGAAGAACAACTAGGGTTCATTTAGCATTTAACACGTACAAAGTACAAAGACAGAGAGTGAGAGGGAGAACAAATGAAGAGTCGACAGGAGACTTCTATACTCCGACTCCGACATGGAGCGATAAAGAGAGAACAAAGTGCGAGAGAGAGAAAGCAAAGGGAGATAGTTAAATAAACCTTTTGATTATCTTGATCCTCATCATTATCATCATCACAAAAAAAAATCAGTATTTATTCAATATTCAATGTATGATGGACGTACGTATAATATTTACTTTTTGTTAATTACCAGTGAGATTTTCTCGGACTAAATACTTCTACTATAAAATATACATGTATAAAAGTTTCTGAACAATGAATCTAGAATCTAATCAATAATCAAACTGATGATCCTCTTCATAATCGATATTCAATGAACAAAAATCTATATTATTATTATTATGATACACCATTCACAGTACACAGTACACATGTATTTTGACGTATGAGATTATATCGTATTATATTATACACAAAGTACTTAATACTTAATCATGTATCATGTGTATAGGACACAAATACTTGGAAAACTATTAACTTTTTTCACAAGTATCTTCTTTTTTTTGGTTCTCTGTTAAAAATATACATGGAAAAACATAAGAAACATCTATCTACTATCTATGCTATGTATATTATATTATTGTGATAGGCCATTTACTTACTATTTACTATATAAAATGCAGTATCAAACTATCTCTATCTTTCTCTCTCTTTTGAACCTAAATAAAAATGATATAGATTAACTACGATTTACAATTTAGGATGAAACATTAAACATGTGTAATGTGTATGGACTACCATTATACACCATTATACGAAAACGAACACAAACACAAACTAATACTTAAATAATAATTACGATACATATATTACTCAACACGTATTTTGAATAATTTTTTGATGGAAACAAAAAGAGAAGAGACAGGATGATGTTTATTATTTGAACAGGAAGTGAGAAGGACTCAAGTACTGAATATCTATTTACTATTTACTGATGAAATATTATATACAAATATATATACAACTACTATATTGTTATGATATATATATTAAAATGCATTTTACTATTATGATTACATCAATTATACTGAAAAAACAATGAAAACATATTGAATGCATGCGAGTATACCTATCTACTACTAAATATATTATTATCTGTATAAGAAAGCTATTACATACTACATACACTTAAAATAAGAATGATACCATATTTATATTTCGATTTCGATTTTAAATACAAAATACAAAACACAAAACAAAACAAATCCCTATTTACTATATAAATGTAACATATGTATGTACTATTCTATAAATATGTAATTTCGATTTCGATTGTCGATGATCAACTATGAACTATGTACATATACACGTAAGTTGTGCCAAAGTGTTTCTTTAATTTTTATGATTATATGAATATTAAAAGAAAAAAAAGCAAAAGATGAAAAGAGAAAAAAAATACATGAACTGTTGTTGATTTAAGAACCCTTAATTCTTGTAAATGGCTGGAAAATTCTTCTTCATCATCATCATCATCATCACACATCATTTTTGTTTGTAAGTAATTATTATTATTATTATTACACTCATATTACACAGCATTTTTTACAATACATAATATAGTTTCTTCCGTGTTTATATCTATTTATAAATAGTTGAGTATCCAAAATTTAGTGTTTAAGGGGAAGTAAATAGTGAAGAAATAGTAGTGTTTACAGTTTAGGAGAAATGTATGTAGAGATACATTTATGGAAATGACCTTTCTCTCTCGCCTATGAAAAAAAATAGAAGAATAGGAGAAAAAAATAATATATTAGAGGAATATTTATGAAATGAGTTGAAAAGTGAGAGATATTTAGAGAGATAAAATATAATAATAATATTGTTCACGTTTTTGTTCAACACTTCCCAAAGGAAATGCATTCATAAATACACACTTACATAGATAGTGCATCCCTATGTATTATATAATGAAATCTAGGTAAAGGAAATAAATGTGGATGGAAAAATTAGTTGTACTATTATGATGCACAAGTATTTATAGGATATCCAGAAATGTTCATGTATCCACGGTACATACGGCATGTTATACATAATAAGCATAGGTACATACTTCATACACATTAATCAAGAAAGAGGATGGAGGATGATGGTTAAATAGTTAATAGTATATGTATATTACAAATAGTGGTATGTAGTAGTAATAAGTTGCTGCTCATAGGGCTTTTTGTGTACGAGTGTGTGTATAATATGGTGTGTGAGTGTGCGTGTGTATATTAGGTGTGTGAGGTGAAAATTATTAATATTTTTTCTTTTTTAACAACAAGCTCACATCATTTTCTTGATGTTCTAAAGAGAGTCATAAATTCGGCCTCGAGTACTAAATGAGCTTCATTTTCCTGCTGGCCACTTATCTTTTTGAGGCCTGTTGAGGAGGTCAGAGGTTAGGAAGAAAGATTCAACACTTTTTTTACACCCCCTTTTCCCTGGAATAGAGAAGAACATAAAGAAGGCTTGTCAAAAAAGCAGTCCAGATAATAAGTTTCCAAAGAAAATCTTCTCTCTCTCTTTCTCTCTTACAAATATACGTACACATTAGACACATATAAGGATGGACACACATATATATATATTATTATTACAATATCCACAATCCATTGAAACCCTTCGTTCTTGCCTGTTGTATGTCTAATGTATACATAATACATATTACATTTTTTCCTTCATTTGCTCCTTTTCCTCTACACATTCATAGTTCTTAGATATGTATCAGTATGGAGTATGGTGTATGGACAAGAAAAATCATGATACCACAACTCTCCGCTGATATAGTTAGTTTTTCTCTCCTCTTTTTCGATTTCATCGTAGATATAACTAATAGATTACGTACATACTCCATATGTACTCCAAACTCCATACAGTATTTCTCAATTCTTCAGGGTATGTTTTAAACTCTTCTCTTTTCCGATGATCACCATCATCATTGGAAAAGAGCATATATCGCCATCACCATATCATCTCCTTTTCCATCCTTGTGTATACATTATACATACACAAGAGGTAGTCGCTTCAATCATCTTTTCAATTTTCTTTACGATTCCTCTAGCCTCTCTCTTTATTTTACCAGCATCTCTCTTCCTTCCCCTCTCTTTCCTCTTTACATAATCCACAATCAATACATGTATCCATATCCATACACCATACACACACAAATACTCTTTCCCTCACTCCCAAGAAGAAGAAGAAGAAGAAGAAGACCAAGAAGAATGAGAAAAAAGATCCATACTTTTTATACAGCCGTGCAAAGGAAAGGGAGATAAAAACCTCTATAACTAACACCTATTTGTTCTTCCCTACTCCTGATCCTCATCTTTTCTTTCTGCTTATCTCCTTGCTCTTTTGCTAACAATTCTTCCCAATCTTCTATACTCTTTACTCTTTATTCTATAGGTAAATCAAGAACCAAGAGAAGATGAGGACAAAATAAAAAAAGTGACATTGTGTTCAACACTATAAAATTGTGGAACTGAGAATGAAAGAAAAAAAATGAATGAATGAATGAAAATGAATGAAGATGGAATTAAATGAAATTACATGAGCTACATGAGACATGAGACAAACGGAAAAAACAGATGGACAAACGGCAAACGGCAAACGGGATCGACAAATCGTCATTAGTTATTAGACTAGAATTACGGAATACGAAATATACGAAATACGGAGGAAAGCTATAATATAAAATACTAGAAAGATAATATGCTTGGCAAAATAACAGTACACCAAATAACAACTAACAAATAGCACAAGAGTGAGCAGGAGCGAGTTTAAAGAATTTTTTTTATGTTTGTATTTTGTATTTTGTCTTGTCTCTTGTCTTTTGGCTTGCCTTTTGTGTGTGCCTGTTTATGTGTAAGTATGTAATTGACTTTGTTAATCTCAAGTAATAATTTCCTACATACTACATAGTTAATAATATTGTGTTGTTGTGTGCGTTGTGTGTTATTTGGAACTGGGGAGAAGAGAAGAGAACCTCGTTTGAATAAGAATAAGAACAAGACAAAAAAGATGAAGAAGAAACAAGCAACACGTATGGAAGAGGACGATGGAGCATAAGGCATAAGCATATACAAAGAGCAAAGAGACAGACAAAGAGAGAGAAGAACGAGTGTGGAGATGATTAGATGAAATGATGAGTCTAGTTAACTGATGATGAAGGCGAAGAGAAGGAGGTGGGACTGACTTGTATATTCCCTTTTTTTTCTCTCCTTCTTCTCTAGTTGAGATAGTTGAGTTGGAGGAAAGTTTAATGTGTGCCTCTTTACATTAGCCTATAATTTAGTTAATCGGCAATTCATTACTTTGAGTCTCTCAAACCTCTCCCACCCACTTATAAACTATTTAGAATCCATGTCTTTACTCTAAACAGCTCTAAGTACGTTTACGTAAACGTAAACGTAAATATGCAACATGCATGCATTCCTTCTTTCTTGTTGACTGGCTGGCTGGCTGGCTTGCTTGCTTGCATACACGAGTACAGAATAAACTCTATCTTTAAAATCTGTATACATTATATTATATTATATCATACATTAAGAATACTTTATACTTTGAGCTTTGAGTTCTGAGACTGACTGACTGTCTGATTTAACACATGAGAGTATGAAGTTTCCAGTTTTCTGTATATTGTGTATTGTGTTCAAGTCCGTTTTTTATTCCACAGGAATAGTATACACAGGCACAGGTAAGAGAATCCCCTTCTTCTTTGTCTTTTCTTATGTATACTTCCAGCTCATAATCCTACAACTATTATTATTATTGACATCCACTGGCTGATGCCTTTCCTGTTCACAAAAGGGAAATGTTTATATTAATAAAAAGCTGTTGTTTTTCCTTTTATTTTGTAAATACAAAATACAAACACACACACACGTATACACGATACATGTTACACGTTACACGTCGAGATGCTGGTTTTATGTTTTGTGTCTCATTGAATTTTCTTGAGACTCTCTCTCTCTCTCTATTAGCCTTCAATGTTAAACTACAAACTACACTCGGACTGGAGTTGTTTGTGTTTTGTGTACATACCTAAATAAAGAAAAGGTAGACAGTAGATTCTAGATTCTAGACTCTATCGAGTCTCAAGAGGGGATTAAGTGTGGAAATTGGACTTTAAACGTTCAAGTACTTGGAATGGAAAACAATGAGAGGATGAGTGAGTGAGTCAAGTCAAGTTAAGTCAACTTGTACAGTACAGGAGAAAAACAGAGAACCAGAGAACCAGCCACAGCAGGATAAATGAATGAAAGGACAAATTATCCACGCTTTATCATCTACAGTCAATAAATGTCATTTAACTCTCAGGTAGGAAATGTACACCAGTAAATAGTGGTGTGTAGTAGGTAGTAGTAGTAGTTGTTGTTGTTGTAGTATTTAGGTAGTAGTAGTAGTAGTATAGATGTTGTAGTTGTAGTTGTATTCTTGGGATTATTGTTATTATTATCCCCTTGTTACTTGCTCCTCTACACAGATAATGATAGTACATGTGTCTATTTAATTTAGTTAATACATAATACATGGGGTCTTTTTCTTTTTCTACTGTCTCTGTCTCTGACTTTCCGAGGAAAATACCATCATCATTATTATCATCATCATCGTTAGTTCATCTTCTTCAAACTAAATACTAAAGGTATACATATGCCGAGTGCATACGCTACATTTACCATTTATTCTATTTATCTGCTATCACAAGCATGATTTACTACAGAAATGTACTAAAAGGAAAGAAATTACATTTCAAAGTACATATAAAATTATACGAGGATCATGTAATATAATATGATAATAACACATGTGTTTGGACAATTACGGTATATGTGCATTATTAACTAGCTCCATCATCAACATTCTACTATTCTATTATCTACTGTACATAATATATTATTTTAATATATGTTATATGCTCTACACTCTACAGTTTAAAATAAAATGAGACGGGAGGAAGAGGTATGTGGTGTAAATAAAATGGAAGTGAAATGGAAAATAAGCTTGACGGCTAGATTCTAGATTTACATATACCATAATCCATAATATATCCAAGTATCAAGTATGCATGTGATGTGAGAAGTGAATAGTGAATAGCTAAGGTTGACTGTTGACTGTTGACGCTTGAGATTCTTTCTTTCTTTCTTTCTTTTACTTCATTGAAGAAACTTGTCTTGTTTGGATTTTTGCATAATTTGATGGGTTGGGGTAATTAGTTGGTCCGTATCTTATAATAATAAAATCTATTCATCCCCTATTTTTAAACTGGGTTCAGAATTCAGAATGTTAGTAAGAGGAAGAAGACCAAGAAGACAGACAGACGTACAGAGAGGGAGAGAAGAAGGACGCGATTGATTTATGCCTGAGTTTACATGGATAGTTAATTATGAGTGCATAGAAAGAGCCTCAAGCCTCAAGGTATTCACATACACAATACACAAGTACATGCACAACAACACAAAACACAACACAACTCAACAAAAAAAAGTCCCTATCTCTCTCTCTAATTATTCCTGTATTTTGTATATTAGTTCACTTACAAAATGTACATAGTGATATGAGTGTGTAGTGTGTAATATAATATTATTATGCCACATAATACATACTAAATAGTAGAAAACATGGAGAAAATTCATAATACGTCCAATGTTCACTCTTCACTCACTCTCTATTAGTAGTTAGTAGTATTAGTGTGTGTGTATTATGTATTAGTTATGTAGTATGTACTATGTATATTTTATATTATCATGACATACATATTCTGTTATTATTTTTACTATTACTACTAAATTCTGTGTACCACCTCAAAAAATCATATACATGCACATTGTACATTGTACATACATAATAAATTACATTATAGTTTATAGTCATATATAGACTCGAGCCAGGCCAGGTAGTTGTGGCTGGCTGAGTGAGTGAGCGAGTGAGAGAAAGAGAGGGAGAGAAAAAGGGATGGCAGAGACCGAGAACCAGAAACCGGTTATTCCCTATTCCTCGCATATTAAGGCACCTTAAAACAAGCGATGCAGCCAAAAACTCTTACAATTGCTTAAATTGCTTTCAAAATAAATTACACTAAAATAAATATGTTTAACTAATAATTATTCTTCCCTCCTCCTCCTCCTTCATCATAATACATAATACCTCATACCCCATTCTCACATGCATCATAGATAATAGATATACTACACAAGCCACAATACACAATACACAACCACGACTAATACAAGTTGGAACTCCGCCACGGTTTGTAGTATGTATGTATTTTGAACTTGAGATTTTCCTACACTTTACACTTTACGTAACTTTTCAAACTTATTTGTGAGACTGAGATTTTGTCCACATAATATTATTATATTCATGTGCTATAAAAGTACAAGATTATTTACTATTTTTGCTTGTACTCAAAATTTGTAGTCACAAACAGACAAAATTTTAATTCGGATAAATGACTGTAAAAGAAAAGGTAGTAGATGTTGCAAAATATTAAATGTGTTAACCTGTAATAAATTGTCAGTACTTATACAGTCCAGAATCCAGAATCCAGAATCCAGAACTACATACTTCTGTATGATGTATCGTGATATTATAATTTGGATAACTTTTTTTTTTTCATATTTGTAATGCTGACTTTATCGCATGAAGCATGATGTTACATATTACTACACAACACTACACACTAGACACACATGATTCTCATATTAACAGTTTATATTCTATTACCCTTTATGGTTTATAGGTGTTTAATATTATACGTTTATACATGATACTATGATATGATATGATATTATGATACTGTGTGCTGTGCAGTGTGCAGTGTGCTGCTTGCTGTAACATGTAAAAGTTAAAAGTTATAATCTACACATTAAAAACATATCAGTATTTTGACTGCCTATAGCAAAATACGTTATAAAATATACTTGTACCAAGTATAAAATACAGTGCATTTGTGTTTTTTGATCGATGGATGGATGGATAGATGAATGCTCAGAACGAGAAGAAGAAGACGAAGAAGAAAGAGAAGGAGAAGAAAGAGAAGGAGAAGTTGACTTGACTTGTTGAGCAGATGTTGTTGTTTAGTGTTTAGTGTTTAGACCTGCTGGAATTCCTTCATGTTCTGTATGTATTTGCCTCTATCAACTTTTCTAATGTGCTCAATTACGTCCTACACTGAAACAACTTTAATAACTCTCTGTCCATTACTCACCATTTAGATTATTCTCCACATATACTCGTGCATATGTACATTGTACATTGTATTGTACATACTACAAACAACGTATAAGCATGAATACTGAATGCTGAATACATTCCATCCACCAACCACAATTATAATATATTTACTCTTTCTAATTATCAACTAATTAATACATCCCAATTCATTATGTAATGTACTGCCTTGCCTCTCTAACTAATATACATACTCACTCTTTCACTCAGAATCTTAACCATATCATCAAACAACTATCGAACAACCACTAACTACCACACCACACCAAACCAAACCAAACCACACCACAATCTCTCGCTCCCACTATTTACCACTGCACACTGCACAAGGAGCAATGAGCAGTGAACACAGTCACTAATATACATAATATTGATACTCCTTCTTCTCCTAATACTATGTAATAAGAATAATATTATCTTTCCTCTCTCAACTGTTTTTTTTATTTTATTATTATTTTATTACTCCTCATTACCATACAAACGAAAAACTGGCGTAGTTTTGTTAAATAGATAAATCTGTATCAAATACATATGCACAATGTACACTGTACACGCACACTCGTATTCGTATTCATATAAAAATGTTTCCTTTTTTTATATTATCTTGTTTTAATCCCAATACATCTTTTGCAGACATCTAATATCTATACAGAATACAGATACTAGTTACTAGTTATAAGTTTTATAGTATGAAAAATAACTTGACTTGACTTCTCAGGAAAATCCATGTCATCATTTCCCAATATAAAATATAAAATTGCCATTTTTTTGTCTTTATAAAATTATCATTATCATTTCAAAAGTAATATATGATACTATATTTTACATTTTGTATTTAAATAACACATCATACATAATACATAATAAGAGCCATGATTTAATAATAATAATAATAATGTTAAACTCTGTATTTACTGAATAAAATACAAGTTTTGAAAGATGAAACAGCTAAAAAATGTTCAAATGAAGTTGAGCTGGCAGTTATTAGTGATAGAAGTGGGTAGTTAGCGCAAAGGATTGATGGCTACATCGTAATAAAATATCTTTTACACATTGGAAAAAAAAGAAGCTATACGTAATACGTGCACTTCAATGTAGTTTGTCTATGGACTATCTGTATTCATTATTGACCGGAGGCGAAGCCGGAGGTCTGTTATAAGATCTGGGCTTTTTTCGGTGACAACTAGTGGCAAAAAAAACGTCCGTTACGAAATTTTCCGGAACGCTTTGAAAATTTTACAA